>VZTM01035994.1:0-19229 GCA_013400555.1 Jacana jacana
AATGCAGCTTACAGGCAGCTCTCCTTAAACATGAAGCCATGGCACTGTTATCTAATTAAATTGAGAATTGCCACAGTGCAATTTATTCGCAGTACAAAATGATAGAAACCCCCAGAGGAAGAGAGGAAAATGTCAAGAGGCACAGTCAAACCAATGGCTATTTGTCCTTGTTGTCAAAGTAGTGCCTACAAGTTCAGATAGAGCTGCTCAGCCAGCTGGACGATTTCTGCAAATTCATCTAAGAAGAAAACATCCATGGCCATCAAACCTGTTGTCCAGCTAGGCAAGGCATGTAAAAATAGTAGGAAAAAGAAATAAAGCACTACAGCTGGGAGAAAAATCCAAATCTCCATGTTCTCAAATACTAAAGGAATGATACTGGACACAAAGAACACTTGACACCATCAAAACAGCCTAGATAAAAATCTTATTCTGGTAGTGAAGCTAGACAAATTGAGCAAAGTGTAAGTCAGTGTGATAAATAACAGAGAAAGGATAGATTATTATATACATCAAGAGTACCTGTTCCGCACAGGCATACAAAAAAAGAGCAGGAAAGATTTTTCAGTAGGCCAGCTGCATCCATAGATAAATACACAGGTCACAGGCAGTCTACACCCAGGAGGGGAAAAGGGGAGAAGACTTCTTGTGCACCAATCAAAACCATAAAAAGTAAGCTCAACTAGAAATGTAGCAAGGACATTGCAAGTCACCACTGCCTTCATCTACTCTCAGGGTTTAATATCCTAAATATCTTACCAAACAAGCATGCTTTTACTTGATTCCATATTTCCTCTCTTTCAAATTTTTTTTTAAACACAAATAAACAGAGGTATTTGGATCTTTTACTATTATGGCTTTACAGAATAAAAATATGAAAGAATTCAAGTACCTATGAAGAAGGAATTTGCTTCAACTTTACCTCTTCAAGGTGGTCATCCATGAGCTCTTGTAGAGCATAAACATTTAGCCAGAAAAATGGTTTTCTCTTAAGCCAGCAAGAAGACCAATTTTCACTGAGTACCACATTAATGTCATTGTATCAGTGACGGAAGGATATGAACACCATTGGAACACGTCATCTGCCCTTTTCTTTTTCCAGAGAGACTTTGGCAATCTGGGGGCTTTTCTTGCTACATCCTGATCCATATTTTGTTATTGTACAGTTGGGTTGTCTGCAGTGGAAAAAGATAGAGTATTTTCTACACACCTCTCTCTACAGCACCAGGGTACTCCAGGACAGTCTCATACTAGTGTGGGTATAGGGGCTAGACAGCCACTACTCTCCGAGAGCAGTCAAGAGCAGATGCTTTAGGGGAAGATTAAAACTAAGGACTTCCGACATCCAGGCCAGAACATACACTGTAGATGTTCTAAAATTAAATGCCAACAAGGAATGTTTCTTCCCAAGCCCTTTATATACACATTAACAAAAAGGCTTAGCAATCAACTACATGGCGAGAGCTCACCCTCAGCCTCCTAAGCCTGGAGATGTGTTTAATATTGGGACACAATCCAGTTGCTGCAAAACAAGTGGACGAGGATCAAGGTTTAATGTAGACAAAAAGTACTATGCTTTTTGAGTCCTTTCAGCAATACTTTCCTCAGATAACACTAATAAGATGTCCAGTTAATAAGGCAAATAATTTTAAGTGTAAAATTATACCAAAACTGCTCCTTTCTGCTGTTTCCTGGCCTATAAAGAGTTTTATTAAAACAAAAATATTACAAATTACGTAATTGCCACTCAGAGTGGCAAAAGCCTACAACGTCTACCTATATCATCAAAAGGCATGAAACTCAGGTCCAGCTTTGAGTTCCTTCCCCATGAGAAGGATCAGCATCTCACGCTTCACTTATAAAATACAATACTGTACGAGAGCGTCCTGCCTCCTTCCCAGGTTGTCTTTAGGACACATGAACTCCAGGGAATCGTGGGTGGAATGTACAAAAGATCTTATTGCAGCTGCTTGTACTGCACCTGTTCAAGGGATAAATAAAGCAGCTAAGTTCTAGTTTTGGTTTCATTCGCTGCCAGTCCCTTAATGTGCAAAGAAATGATATACCACCTCCTCATCTTGTCAATCACACCACAAATATGTCTTCAATATTGTGGAAGTGAGGGTCACTTTTTTTCCTGCTAGGAATGCTCCCACAAGCTGGGATAACCTCTATGGCAAGTCACACACTGGGAAAACCCAATGGCTCTTTCACCTCATTCTTCCAGACAGTAACCTTCTTCATGCAAATTAGCAATTCTTAGGCCTCTTCCCAGTTTTACTAGGAAAGGAATTAGAATTGAGTCTAGATTGAAATGATCTGGAATTAAAACTGAATACATAAATTCTCTAGAGTTTAGAGAAAGCTTATGCTGCTGTTTCCCCCCTCCCCACTTTATTCCCCCCTCTCTGACTCCCAAAGCTAGAAACACGTTATCATATTATCAAAAAGAAGAAATATTAGATCTGAGTTGAAGATCCAGACCTTTTTGGAGTGAGTTATTGGGGTCTTTCCATTGACATTTAGGACACACAAGCACATCTTCACAGGGCCTGTTTTCCACAAAACCTTGTTGTTGCTATTACTCTTCATGGCAGATGATTTTTTTTTTAAACCTCTTTCACTCACTTGCCTATTTCTTTAGGCCACCTGAAGAATGTTTTCTAGAAATGCAATCAGGTAGATTATGTTAGCTTTGGAAGACACGTGGGCTTAGAAGAGATGCACATATTCCTGTGTTTTGCCATTAAGAACTTAAAAGAAATGCTCACAACCACTGCTTGTTTGTTGATTGCATTTTGTTTCTTTTCTAAAAGAAGATTAATGTCTCCTACTAGTCTATGCTCAGCATATTTTCTTCAGAGAAAAGGTTGGAAATCACAGTCTAAAATAGCATTTTGCAGTCTGAAAAAGCAAAGGTCTGCAGAAGCTTAAGCAGAGAAAGGTAGAAAAAAGAAATTGATGATGAGCAGGACAAAGCCATCCTTTTATGTGCCATAGAATATGTGGATATAAAGAGAGGAACGTCTCTTGCAGAAATTCTCAGTGGAGATACTCTATTCTCAACACAGAAATTACATTGGTATTAGTTGCAGCTGGGCTTCTAACATAGGTTAAAGAAGACTACTTAATACACTACCACATGTAATCAGAGAAACAGGAAACATCACAGCTACACTGAGCAGCTATGAACCTCCATAAGGTACCCTGCTTAGCCAACTCCTTCCTGTACCCTTACATTCTGCATGTGCTTTCTGCCTTTCCCTTCACTGTTTTATAAGAAGTTATAACACCTTGCAGAGGGGTCTGTACCTTTCAGTTCCAGATGTAGTCTTCTTCCCTTTGCTTCTCTACTCACAGCGCACTTAATCTAAAAATATCATCCAAAGCTGGGAGCAAAGAAAGGATGGTGAAGCCTGATGAGGGAGAACGTGTGGAGTAGAGCACGGAAAGGTAGGCAGGGGAGGGAGCCCACATCAGCATCCCAGGCACATGGAAAGAGGAGACAGCAGAGTACCATGCCACATGGAGCAAGGGGGAAAGTCAGGAGCCAATGTTAGGGGTCTCCCACACAACCACAGCAATATCAGTGCTTGGCTTCGCAGTCAGGTGCCACAGCACACAGTTCTCAACTCTGGGGTAGTTCCTCAAAAGAGAGAGTAGGTTTGCTACGCCTCAGGGTGGAAACAGCCAAACAGTTCTGGCACCCTAATAATCAGTTCACTCCTCCTGTCAGCAGTTTACCTCCAACAGCCTGCTGACCACAACTCCGCACATTCATCCTGAACATCCAGCAACTATATACCAACACAGCACATATTTTAATTTTAGAATTGTTACACTGAAAAACAGCAGCAGGCAATTAAATTGAGAAGAGATTACTGTTCAAACAGGTTTGGTTTGTTGTTGTTCAAACAGGCTGTGAAGGCCGTGACACTTCAAGGCTTTTGACCACTTCTTGTAACCAAAAAAGCAAAGCAGACACATAATAGAGAGATCCTCATCTGCCCCACCCCATACAGTTGGCAAAAGGATTTAAACTTGAATAATCTGTTGGATAATTTAAGTAAACACATGAGACAAGAATGTTCTAGACAGGAAAGCAATTTTGACAGTAGGTCAGAAGGGTATTTTAATTTTGCAACTGCTGTGAAAAATTTGCAAAAAGACTATCCATTTATCTCTTAGAATAGCTCATCTTAGCCAACTCTGATCAAAGTGAATATCTTGGTTTGGATGCCTATTTCTTTTTAAACACCTGCCATAGTACCAACTGCCCTTGGCCATTTTTGAACCAGCTATGACTAGGTAAGGAGAGAATGCTGACATTCTCAAATAGAGCAGGATGGTCCCAGTGACCCCCAGGATCAAGAAAAGGCAGCCCAAATTCACCCTAATACCAGAGCATTCTGATTTGGCACTATGTACCAGAATCTGGGGTTACATGTAGTATTTTTGGAGTTTTGGATACCATGTCCCATTCCAGAAGCTTGAGGTAAACGTAGCATTCGTTCCAATTCAAAATAGCTTCCTAAGTTACAGGATGCTTTAAATATAGCATGAGAATCCCATAGAGGCTTCCGAAGAGTGTGCATGGTCCCCTAAACAGGTATAACAAGGGCTACAATGCCTTACAGTTATTTTTCATCATGTCACAAAGACCAATTGTAACTAATGCTGGCTTTAAACTGAAAAGCCATAAATTGTTTAATGTAAATGTGTGCCCTTAAGCCTATTACCTTTAATGAAAAGAAGGGATTATGTGTATTAAATAAGTATGGCTAACCAAGTGAGGGAGCCAAAAGAGTGCAGCAGCTGGAATTTGGACTCTAAGGGAAAGGAGGGGATAAGGTGCAAGCATATGAAAGGCTGAGTTCCTCCTAATCCTCAGCTGCCATTGCTACAAACCAAGTGTATTTGGAAGGATTTTGGAGAAAGGTTAACACCTATTTATGCACAGTGCCCAGGCACGGAGCACCTGTGGCACAGATAATCATAACACCAGCTACGCATGTGGGAGGTACAGAAAGTAATTCTACCCTTGCCAGGGATTTGCATGCCTTTAAGACATTTGAACCATTGCATCTTCCTAAAAGGAGAGCAAGATCTCATTGACTTTCTGGAAAAATGGCCGCTAGCCACTGCTAACAAAAAGAGGAGTCACCTTGTATGAAGCACAATCAAGATGTCATCTGGAGCCATTTCTAAGCTGGAAATTAATTCTTTTCAGGGTACCTAGTTCCAAAAACCATGGAGTACTTATACTCAAAGTCAGTGGGGGGAAAAAAAAAGTTATTTATCAGGGGAAGAAAGAAAAGCTGGATGCTCTTATTCCAGAAATTTCTTAGAACACAACAAACAGCTACAATTTTTGTTTTGGAAAAAAAATATACTCTTCAGAGACCTGAAAATTAAAATTTTTAGGTTCCCAAAGGATACCCAACAGTAGGGCTGGAGTAAGTTTCGTGGCCAACTTGATGCTGACGGCTCGTATGATCAAGCTTTTATTTCACTTAGGCTCTTAAGTAAAATATCTTTTTTTTCCCTCATCTATGCAGCACATTTTGATAGGCGATATTTGTTTGCTTTTAAATAAACATTATGTAAGTTAATGATCAACACAATGTGATCGAACAGCTTGTTAACATCCTTGTCCTCACTCTGCACTGGCAAGAATTAATTTATTAATTCTTTTATATAATTCTTTTAATTTATTAATGCCATTTATTAAGTAGAATAGTATTTTTTTTCAAATTAGGATTTAAATATCTAGACAATTGTAACAAAAAGCCTATTCTGACATTTCACTTTCAAGTAACCTTTTTATTAAGGTGCAAATTACACTAGTACAGAAGAAACAGCCCTTTAACATGCTGTATAAGCCATTCTTTTTCCATTAGCACTATTCATTTCAAAGTGCACCATAGCTGACATTGCCAGACATTGTTTTAAATTAATTTCTTTCCTCATGACTTGCAAGTATCAATTTTACCATGTTCAGCAAAAATTTCCCTCCTTCCTCTCCTTTTCCTCATGATCTTTCAGTGGGGATTAACTTACCTGCACAGTGAGCATCTAGCTCTTCCTGCCCATTGGAAAAAGAAAAGCAGTACCTCATAATATTGGACACTATTTAACACTACATTATGCACTAAAACTGCTGGAGTGAGTACAGAGGAGGGCAACAAAGCTGGTGAGAGGCCTGGAGNGATCCCAGGGGTCTCTTCCAACCTAAATGATTCTATGATTCTATGAAAACAGTTTGTCACACCAGAATATCCAGTTGCCAGGGAACACAAAAATTAAAACAAGAAAAACATTAACGTAACTCATTTGAGTTGTGGACCTGTACCCTCAGGGTAAGGAACCTTCTCCCCCTCCTCCATGAAGACACAGTAACTATGGTTATCCCCATTTGTCAGCTTCTCACAGGTAACACTATGCCTCCTGTTCAAGGGAAGGGCTATGTTAGCCTCCCTTTGGCAGGAAAGCAAGCTGCAAAGTCACTGTGGAACTGGGCTTTTTGGCATAAGCAGTAAAGCTAGCACCAAGAAATACTGACAGTACTTATAACCGAGTTGGTAGTTACACAGATGCCATTCATATGCCAAATTATTTCAAACACAGATCTTTTCACAGATAAAGTCACACATGACTTGATGATTCAAATACAATCACACCCCAAAGAGAAAAGCTACGTTTAGCAGTTGAACTAAGGGGCTCAAACCCCCTGGTTATGTATTCTGTCACGATAGTCAGAGCAGCAGCTTGATGATGTAGCATCATTTAAACCAATACCTCAGCTATTACAGTCCATACTCATCTGTCCTACATTCTAACAGGGCTAAATGTTTCTCCTGAAATTCAAAACATGGAAAGAATTGAGAAACAGAACCTTAAAGAACTATGCATGACGTTTCTACAGATACTGTGCAGAACACATAATACTCCTTGTATACTTCCAGCCTTCAGCACTGAGCTTAGTATATAGTGATTACTTAAATCACACTAACAGAAAAGAGGGGCTGCCTTTCAGTACTAAGGACATACTTGATGAGAAATAATTTGAACAGTGTGAAATAGTTTGAGCAAAACCTGCATTTAGCTCCATATCCCTCCTGAAAGTTATTTGGTCAAGTACAGAACACGGATTCAAATCACATTGCATTATGGTGCTGAGATTTAGATAAAAATAATAATAAAAGGACTCTTTCCTTTCAAAATCTTGAATTTAAAAATATAAGCTGCATGTATTTTTCAGAACGTTATCTGCATGGAAAGAAAACAAAAGCTTCTTATATGATGACTGATCAACCAGAGGGGAGAAAAAAAAATAGGACATTTTTGTGCTGGAACTCCTTTGTATTACAAACTCAGGTACTTGTTGAAATCAAACCTTGCCTTAAAGTGTCAGCAGCAGTATGGTGAAACATCCATTGGAATTACTTGGCAGACCAGATTCAGTATTTTTGATCAAGGGAAGGAATGTTGCCTACCTCAGAATAACTAAAGCCTTACCTCTTCGACCACCTGTACAGTCAAGTTGAAATCTATTCTGCTTTATTCAAAGCAGACACTTGAGTCGCCCCCAGTATCCGGAGATGTTCTGATCACCAGGCCCCAGAACCAATCAATATTATTGAAAGAGAATGCAACTAGAGAATTTGCTCCTTTCCTCCTTGCCCAACATCCACGTGTGCCACTTGTGTTTGACTAGCGATGCAACCACACCATCTAAGTGTCTGGTATACACATTGAACTGTCACTTGCAGTGTAGATGCTGACTACTGGAACATCTCAAATAAACACTAATCTATGGCTTTTACTGTTGTGAAGTGCCCTATTTCTGGAAGTGTTCAAGGCCAGGCTGGATGGGGCTTTGAGCAACCTGCTCTAGTGGGAGTTGTCCCTGCCCATGGCAGGGGGGTTGGAACTTGATGATCTTTAAGGTCCCTTCCAACTCTAACCATTCTACGATTCTATGGCTCCATATTGGGAGATGAAACAAACCTCTCAAAGTTGCAGTTGTAGCTGTAGGACAACTCAGCAGTTTGATTCACCAGAGGAGGATGCTTAACAGGCGATGTAAAATCAGCATTTCAAGGGAACTTGTTAAGGTTCTTCAGTCAACACGGTACATTCCGCTCTCCTGTTACAATTCATGTACAGCACCAAATGGCCATCCCAATGACAGCTGCAGAATGCATAGTGCCTGACCCAGATCTGGCACTTCCCTGCCTTCGAGAATAGAAGGAAAGCAGCCAAGAGGGACTCCTTTCACCCATCGCTCACCTGTTATAAGGCACTGATATCCCATATACAGTAAAGCTAACAGGTAATTAATACTTTCACATCGCTCCTCTAAAGGAAATGCAGTCACAGTAAGAAACTGACATACATATGCCAGGGAGTAGAGAAGAGACATGAAGTAATCAGGAAAAGATGCCAGTAAAAGGGAAGAGCCTAATGAATGTGAGAAAAGGCCTCCTACTTCTCCAAAGACATGGACTGTGAAATGCTAGAATAGGGGCTTCCCCTTCCCCCCAAAGAGAGAGCTGTTTTAGGCTTCTTGTATCAGAGTAAGTATCCAGATTAGCTAATTTCATTTCTTTTCCTATTAGTGGTTGCCATTTCCCCTTACTGCGCTTATGTCATTACCAGGTTTCAGCTTCTTCCTCAATTAATAGAATAAAGCCAAAATAGTTGTCTAACACTTCTGTTTTGTTTAAATATGGTCTCCTTCAGCCTGAGGGTCTGGCTTTTGATTTGGAACCCAGGAGACACGAAAAAACCCTCTATTAGGAAATACAAAACTGTATGGATAATCATAGAGTGCATACACCAGTCACGAGTTACTACACTGTTCTGGATATTATTTCTGTCATCTCAGATGATGATAATTTTTGCATACCTTTCAGCTCATTGCATCACCTGCAAGACAGTCTGTCTCACTAGAAAAGCTTGCTGTTCAGCAATAATCATTCACAAGTATGTGAAGAGGCTCTGCTATTGCATCCATCCATGTACAATCATACCATCTTAGGTAACATGGAAACACAGCACTTAGTTAATTAACTATGACTAAAAGCCTTCTTACAGAGGATTAGGTCTATAAAATTAATGAATTCTGCTTGCTTTTAGACAGTTCATGCAAGCAGTAGGAGAAAATAACCTGCTTTGCTGCCCACGTCAATTCAGAAAGACCAGATTTATACACATGATCACACCACTGGTGACAGCTCTTAGCACTGCCAACAAGCTCCAAGTCTCATTCATTTCAGCAGGACTGACAGATGCTCAGCTTTACTAAGACCGTCGACACTGCTTTCCTACTGCTGCTACCCGCCCATGACATTTCATGACACAATTTGTTCTAGGAGGGTAGGATGGTCTGCAGGGTGGCGACTCAAAAAATATTTTTAACACCTTCCCAGATTCTTTTCTAATGCCATTGTTAAAGGCATGTGAAAGCTGCAGTGACCTTAACTCTTCTCCACTTGTTTTTGTCTCTTTTCCTGTCCCTACCCTGCTACATTAGTCAGTCACTTATTTTTAGATAAAGAACATATAGACAGAACAATCCATTTCACGAGGAACACATCTTCACCTATCACCCAGCTGACTGACTGCGACTCGTGTCACGCGCTGTTGACTATTCAGCAGTGAGCTGGTCACCTGAACGTACCTGAAGGGAAGAAAGCACATCTTATCATTTTAAAGAGTCCTTTAAAACGGAACTGTTGTGCTAAACAGCTCTAATTTGTTTCATTGCTTTAAGAGCATTTCATGAATAGAAGCATTAGCAATGCCACAATCTTGCATTGGGCTTTTTTCAGTGGATTTCAGAGACCTTCCAGTTTTCTCTGCTGCTTCTCAGGTGGAGAAGTGCAAGCTGAGTGGCTATTGTATGAGGCTGGCTGACAGAATGCAGGTCAACCAACAGCAAATCTACAGCACTAGTTTCTAAGTCTACAGTCCCCACCTTATGTCTAGGTGTGGGCTAGCTTCATACTGTCACAATACTACCTTCCCCTTTTCAGGAAGGCCCTTGGAAACATGCAGGCATAAGACTATAGATGGGATGAACAGTCCCAGAGTAGTAGACCATTGCCATCATCTTTTTCAGCAGTTCAGAGGCAACTCTCACAGCATGACTTGCAGCATAGAGTCATAGAATGGTTGGAGTTAGAAGGGACCTTAAAGATCATCAAGTTCCAACCCGCCTGCCATGGGTAGGGGCATCTCTCACTAGAGCAGGTTGCTCAAAGCCCCATGAATCCTTTTGTTCTCTGCAGCCCACCACAAACTGTCTTATTGCTTGGGGCAGTTTAAGTATAATGAGCATATCCACATGTGAACCCTACCTACCTGTAGAGAGGGATACAACACATTTCTAAGCAAAAGGGCCATAGCGCATCTGATACTGAAAGCAATGATAAGATCCTCTAAATTGAAGTGTTTGTGGTTTAGGACTCCTCTTGCACATAGAAAGTCTACTCCAATGTCAGGGCAGCTGTGGATCAAGACCAGTCCATAGATAAGCGTATGGCACCCACTAGCAACATTTAGAGCTGTGTGACCTTTCCCAGAAGGGGATTTTCCTCAAAGTTATCTTCACTGATCCACCAAGGATATGGTAAGTATGCAAGTACATCTTTCCTCTTCCCCCATGGTAAGACTGCAATTATGGCTAAGCACACTGCTCAAATCACTTATGGCTGCAAATTGCTGATTAAGAGGATCTGTATCTGATCTATTTGGAGATACACTCATGTGAAAAACAGTAAAAAAAAGACTTTAGACTCTGTTCCAATTAAAAAAAAAAATAAAAAAAAATCACAACCATTAGGTATTCCTACACCAGCTCCTCCTGAAAGAGGCTACATTCATTTCTGCATGCCTGCTTTTCCCCTCTAAGGCAGGCTACAAAATCCAATCCCATCCCAAAGCAACGTTCCCAAGTGAAAACTGGACCTCACTGGGAAAGAGTTCAAAATATTTAACAGTGCTTACTCACGCTTCTACGGCTGGAAACGCAGCCAGCTGTGTGAAGAGGTAACTCCTCCACACCTCTGGGAATCTAGCCATTGCAGATTCACTCCTGCGCCCCATGTGCTCTGGAAAGCCCCATGAGAATCGTATAGCCTTTGGGCATATTGAGTATACTTTAAGAGATTATAGTCTGAGACAGTGGGTCCTTTGGGAAACAACTGGTTTTTCATTTCTGATTGTGACATACACAGTGCAAGTGCCCCAGCCCTTGACTGACAGCCTCTAGGTATGACTGAATTACTTATTAAAAAAAATAAATCAACACCATGAAGCGTAGGCTGCAAGCATCATAACACCACAGAAATATGTTGGCACCTCTCTGTACTTACCTTTGGTGGAATAAGGAAATAAACAGCAAAACTATTTACCATAGTTGAGTTAGTATAAATTTACATAGTAAATTATTTTTGTGGGCAGTGTTTATGTTTTTTTAGCTGGTTTTTGCTTGTTCGCTCTTAATAACACTGCCAGAACAGCCTTCTTCACAATTCCTACGCCACTTCTGCAAAGAGGTTGTGAGAAGATCCTCTCATCATCACAGAGCTTAGTGTTACAGTGAATAAGGCTCTATCCTCCATGAAAGGACATTATGCATAAGAATAAGGGAGATCAAATAATACAGGGCTTGACAGAATGAATATGAAAAGGCAATAGTTAACATTTCAGAAGTTTATTGATGACTTGGAATCATGATTGTTGCAGGGATATCCATTTGGTACCCACAGCTTAACAAATCATGTTTTTTCATTATGAAAAAACACCAGTTTTTAAAGTAGCGTAGGTGGCTTTTTTTTTTTTCCAGTGGAGCAGACCTTTTGTTTGCATTCTATTTGTTTGTCTGATTAAATCATGCTGGTATTCCTTTTAAATGCTGTTATATAAGTAACCTCTCTTGTCATTGCACTGCAAAATAAGCTTTCTGCAGGGGCTTGGCGTAACCAGGATGTCTCTAAACATCTGAACATTCTGGAACAGATTTGAGACTGTCAGAAAGTAAAACACAAAAGGAGAAAAAAGAAATAAAAGAAGCAGCTGAAAGAGGTAGTAGAAAGCAGAGCTCCAAACCACACAGATCTAGTTTAAGAGAAGCATAGGTAAGAAAACCACAAATTTCCTGAAACCATTCAATATTAAAGTCTTTTAAGAAGCTGAACTAATTTAGGTGAATAAGAGCACTCCACCCCAACACCTTAAAATAGTGCTTTTAAGAAAAAAAAAAAAAAAAAAAAAAGATAGCTAGGAAATAAATAGGCTAATCTGTAAATGACAGATACACCAGGTAATTAATTATTAAATCACATGCTGTTTGTCAGCTGCAAATGGAAGGCTTCTGCATAATTTAAAGTCATATTTTAAGTACTATAGAGTCTTTCTTGACATGTCTAATTTTTACCCCATTATTTGTCCTCCCCAAAACAAGGGACATGTATCCCTATATTTGTCCAGTTTTAACACCTAAACTTTGAGAATTTACAAGTAGTTACAAGTTTATTTTATAGAAAGATAGTTCTATATTCTCATTGTTGTTCTACTCCCTTCCCCCCAAACAGAGAGTATCAGTGAGGCCCCTATCAGCAGAAAGGGACAACACTGTACAATATAGATTTGGAAGCTTGAAAGAGACAGTATTTCCACTCTTATAAATATACTAATCAGCACTGTCTTCCCAAGGCATCATCAATGCCAGGTTGTATACCTTGAACTGGTATATTTCAAGTCCACATTATATTCCTTTTTTTTTTCCCCCCAGACCTACCTGCAAAGATCCTCCGTTTTGCTAGGCCAAGTCAGAGTGTACATATGACTAGTTCACTGCTATTTTCCTAACCCTAAACAAGCTCAATAAAGATTTTAGCTCACTTACTCTGGAGATGGTCAAGGGCATGTTGAAGTCCTTGCCCCCCTGCAGTCGGAAACCCCACGGTCCAGGTCCATTCAGAGTCACGCTGTAAGCCATTGTGCACCTCTTTCACAAGGCGACACTACAGAACAGAAGGATGGGGCAGACAGAGAAAGTGTGAAAAAAAACCCAAACCAAACAGAATGAGAACAAGGGAAGAGTTTTACACAATGAAAGCAATTCTCGTTCTGCCTTGCCTGTTCAGTCCTGCTGGGATATCACCTAAGAATAGATGGGAGCTATAATGCAGATGCTGATATCCCAGCTGAGTAGGGCCCATAAAAGGTTTGCAACCAGACACCTACTATGCAAAGACTTCATGACTCAGAGGTCTAATATAGCCCCCAGGGAAGGGGACAGATCTTTCTAGGCTTCTCAAGCCCCTCTTCATGGTCAGTTACTTTATGGGCAAAACACATTTTGTAGTAAAATAAGAAAACAAAATCCCCTAACACTCAAATCTCTTTACCAACCTGTTAACAAGTGCACAGTCATCTTTAACTTTTGCTTCAGAAATATTTATTGCACTGAGATATATACTGTACTACAAGCAAGTTTTTTTTCTATATGTACCATGAAAAACTCCAAAAAGAGGGTTTACCTTCTTTGGCATTGGTTTGTCAAACTGAAAAAAGTATATACTACATGCATTTAGCATCACAAAAAAACCCTGCAGGTTCATGCTTGGCTCTGGGTTCCACAGCCCTTGCTTTCTCAAGGGAAAATGAAAATTTGTTCTCTTTGAACACATATAGAGTTATTATGGCTTATTTCTAATCAGCATTTAAATCCTATGGCAAAAGCATAGTTTCATTATTATCTCATTATTTTGATACAGGTATTCTAAAGGCATGACACTTAAATGGAAGGCTAAGAACACAAATAGCCACCCAACTGCTGCTTTAATTCATTCCTTGACTTTTCATAGTTTATATTCTGGTTGTTAGTTGTTCCTTAAAACTTTATAACCATTGTTCAGTAACACTGAATAGCATTTCTGCCTTAAGTTGGGAATAGATAAAATACAGAGAACAAGAGGAAAGGGAAGAAGATGTTGGCAAAATTACAGATATAAACAAAGTTCTGCTCTCAGCATAAGCATTAAAGAACACTCACTCCTTTCAAGTCATTAATATGTGCAGGACCTCCAGAAGCCATCTAGTGTATCTTCCAGCATCCCTACCATTACCCTCCAATTACAAAAAAAAAAATCCCAATCCGTTAAAATAGAAAAAAAAAACAGTAAAGCATAGGTTTTACACTGACAATCAAAGAGAAACAAAACCACACAATGCACTACAGTGATGTAGCTCAGTTTGAACACTGATAATAGGTCGCTCTGCCCTATTACCATAAAATATGACAGAAAAACTGGTGCTGAAACAGCAGAGAGCAAACACTATCAGGGCCTCAGACTTCATCTGAGGAAATGGTCAATCTGTTTTCATAAACATGAAGCAATAGAAGTGTTTTAGTATTCACAGTGGCAAAAAACTTTGTACAAGGGAATAATTATGCTCCACATAGAGACTAGACTAGACTACACCACACACCCATATTTTTCAGTCAGGGGTCCAAATTAAACCACAGCCATTCACATGGATCTAAGTGAAAGCTGCACTCAGCCAGTAAAACTGGTCCAAACCAAAATCAACACGGAGAGCAACACACAGCTTCAAAAGAAAAGAGGTTTCCAGTGTCTCACAAACACCTTGAGAGCATTTGGAACTGCATGGGGTCACAACCAGTGATTTTAGGTTATTACTTTTAGGGGAGACAAAACTAACTTGTTGCACTTCAAAGAGCAGAGTTTGCTGGCCTGACAATTTATCCAGTAGGTCTCTTTCTAAATGCTGGTACTGCATATTTTTATTTATTTTTTTAAAATGCACACACAACAGATTGAAGGTAAATTTCCATTACACTATTCCTTTCATTTTTCTAGGAATTCACTGTTGTTTCTTAGCGTCCTTTCTTGGCTCCATTTCAAGGGTTCAGAAGAATGGAATAAAAGCAGGGGTAAGATAAACAAGGCAGATCGTTGCTTCACTAGCAGAGACCTTCAGTTATTTGCTTAAATAAAAATATAAACAAACAAACAAATAAATAAATAAATAAATAAATAAGGGAGAGGGAGCAAAGCCCAGAACACCATAAACCTGCACAGACATCAAGCTGAACAGAGCGAAGGGTTAAGAAACAGGGATGCTGCTATGTGGCTTAATCAAGCACTATGTGCTTCTATCCTACTTATACATGTGTAACATGCCATTTGCTTATCAGTTTAGGACATCCGAAAGCGCCTGTGAGATCTTTGAGGCTGGGTGATGTGCTAGGAAACTAAAGTAGTAATCTCATTAGGGGCACTGCATTTGAATGAAATGTTAAACTGAGGTCACTTGTTCCTACTCCTTTGGTTTCTGTCTGTGTCTGCACAAACTTTCAGCGTGGCTTAGCACATTTAAAAAGAAAGCATAGAGGATGTACCAGTGTCCTGGCCAACATTCCCCTTCAACACCACAAGAGCACAGCTCTCACACCTGCATTATCACCACCAGGTACATTTTGGAGTAAAAATACTCCACAGGGTTTTTTTCTTCCAGGCCTCTCCTTTCAAAGGGGAGAAGAAGTCCTTTCCCTCTTGTGTTTGTTTCCCCTCTGCCGGCCTGGAGAAAGCTCTGTGCCTCACAGTGAAGTGGAAACAGTAAAGAAACTCATACTGTAGTCACAGCTTTATTTGCTGGGGACACTCTGCACAGCTCTCACCTGTCTTCTACAGATTTTTAATACAAGCAGCCTCTAAAGAAAGCTGGTGATCCACCCAGTTGACTATTTCAACCCTGCCCTGCTCTCAAAGATGAGAGACATGGGTGTTCTCACCATGTCAAACCACCAGAGCAGACCCAGGAACTGGATTGGTGCAGCAAGTACAATGCCATTGCAGCTACCAGCACAAATGTCAGCAAAAACTTCCAGGAAACCTGAGGATGAAATGTAACTGTGTGTACATAATAGACAATCCTCTTGTCTTCAGAAGCGTGTGATTAGGTTTAGATTAGGTTCTAGTTGCTTTACATAGCTACCTGTTAGACTGTTCAGAAAACAGTATTTTGTTTGGCTTGGAGCCTCCAGCTATGTTAAAATCTATGACTCGCTTATAGTTCCCTCCCTTCAGACAGAAGCTGTGCTGAGTCAGATGAGGTCACTGAAGTAAGGAGTGACATTTAAAGACACACAAAAAAAAGGCAACATATTCCAAGAGCAGGGTGACATTTTCTCTACAGATATCATAACAGCGTTGTCCAGAGCTCACCAGGTCCCCCTGAGAGCTGTTCCCAGCTGACTGATGGGAACAGTTGTGAGGAAGCTGGATGGGTACCAGGCTCTGCAGCAGAGGAGAGTGCTGCCACCTCCAGCAAACACCTTGGAGCCTGAGCAGAGCCATCCTTCCACAGCTACATCAGAGACGTAACACTAGCGGAAACAATTCACATATGCTAGGACACTGTGTCACAAATCAACTTTAGGAAAGCTACAACTGCATGCTTGGGAGTGCATAGCCATTAAGTGAATGAAATAAAAACCACTAGTGTCAATGCTAAATTAAGGTGGAAGGAAACAAGTAATGGAAATTCCAATTGTCAACTTGCTACTACTTCATTAAACTGACCACATTACTCACCCGTTACACTTTATTTGCTTTGGTGGAAGTGCTCACAGAAGAATCTTGAATTATTGTTACTGCAGCAACAAGATCGTATCATTTGTACCATCAAGCATTTCAGAAATAGATTGCTTGAAAGTTTGACTTCTGATGGCAATAGACTATATCTTTGACATATAAAAATAAGTATGCAAGGTCACAGTATCAACAACTTTATTTTTCTTTAGGCAAATGAAGGACTTGCCCTGCAGAGAAATGAACTATCATTTCTTCTTTGATAAAAAGATCTTGACCAAACTGGAAGGATACTCCTTTAGAAAAAAAATCAGATAAAAATGTTGGTTGCCTTTGTTTCAGCCTCTCTCACCTGAGAGTGCCAGTATGAGAAGACAGCATTCAGCTTTATGACAAACATCTCCTTTTTGTCCCATACTGCACTGTCCCCAGTAAGATTTCCTACACTTTCAGAAAACTGGAAGGGTAAACAGAATGGGTCAGAACCATGTGAAAAAGCCACTCATTTAAATAATTGCATGAAAATACCCAAGCTTTGTACCAGATGCATGGTATATGCAGTCCTAGAATTAAAAAAAAAAAAAAAAAGTAAAAAAAAAATTAATCCAATTTAATTATATTCCACATGGAATAATGAGAAAACAGCTATATTTGGGGACTGATCTTCATTGCAATCCACCAGGCAAAATACCACATATTTACTATATATTGGCTAATCAGTGCAACTGACAGATGTAAAAACATTTTAGCTTTGAATTCCTACCTCGTCAATGTCAAGCTACATACAAAAGTAATTACCAAAAGCAAAGATTTTCTTCCACGAGTTCAATTTGCTTCCAAAGCAATGCAAGAGAGCTCATTGATACCTCTTTTCCTTCACTGCTGAGCTCCAAATTAAGTTGAGCTAATTGTACTTGTACTTCCAAGTACAGCTTTGTTTCATCTATTTAACCAAAATCCTTGAAATCACACAGAACGTTGTACTCCCGAGTTCCCCTTAGTCTTTTAATCAAGTTGTCCTAAATCCAGTATTTTGAACTTTCTTAAGCTTTATTTTCTGCCACACTTGGTTTCATCAAACTCTGCTACGCCAATGCCTTTCAAGTAATGTTCTTTGTGGGTCCCAACAGACTATAATATTCCTAGGGAGATATGCTAGAACACTATAACGGTGGAATACTATCATCTCCCTTCTCTGTAATGCAGTGCCTTCAGAAACGCAGCTCAAACTGTTCTGTTTGTTGCTGTTTACCCTCACCTCTAGACCCTTTCCCAGGACCACTTTCCACCATGTCAAATTGACATTTCACTTTTTTTCCCTGCTAAGTGGTCTTTTTTTTTCCTGCCTGCCGCACTACAGGCTTGGCAAAAGACTGGAAACACACCTTAGTGTAGTCAGACTGTAAAGAATTGATCTCTAAAAGATTTGAGGATTTTTGGTAACTACGCTAAACTGGAAACCACACCTGTGAAGAGACAGGCTACTGAGGGGAGGGAAGGGAAGAGAAAAAGGTTCTTGTCCAGACTCTTTATAAAGACTTCCTCCCTCCCCCCCCCCGTATTACACAAAGACTTAAGGGCATATTACTAAGTTCTCATCTTACCAGCATTTCAATCGTTGTTTTTAAAGGCATCCACTACAGCATGTAATACCTAACGCTTCTGTGGTACCTACCTTGCCAAGATATCCAATTCCTTTCTTTCGGGTAAGAATACCGCCACACCTGTTATTGTTACCATCTCCTTTTTACATCTCCTTCCACTGCACTTAGCCTACCAGCTTTAAGTCACAAAATAAGTCAACAGCAGCAAGCAACTGGATTAATATGTAGAGCTGTTCCCAATATAGACACTTGAAAGAGAAGGCTGCAAAACGCGTTGCCGTTTTGTTTTTATCATTCTTACCCGACTCTGGGTTGAAACTAGGAAAGTTTGTAGCAACCCTGTCACTACAAATTACAATTTGTGCCTTGCTGCAGGGGATGGCAATGGACTGCTTTGGCTTACAGGTGAAACAGCAAAAGAAAATAACCCAAGCACACACACACAAAAAGGCTATGTGCAGATCATTGGCGGGTTCACACAGACTGGGAATCAGCTGTGACATTGATGCCACAGGACCTCTACGCTGCTGGCTTGCCTCCAAAGAGCCTGAGGCTTGGCACAGCACAATGAACGTACAACGAGGCTTAGAGGAGGGATCCTGTGCCATCAGTGTAATTTCTCTGTCGCACGGGCCCCTCAAGGATCACACCACCGTGCTGAGGTAGCGCCATGCCCCATCCATATGCACAAGGATGCAAGGTTTAATCTTAAATCGAGCAGGCTCCCAGAAGCCATATTTCAGCCAAATGACGCACCCGCTAGCTTCTGCCTACCCAGTAACACTGTCCGNNNCCCCAGTAACACTGCCCGCTAGAAAACCTCTTTCGAGCTGCAGGGAGACTTTTAAAGGCAGCAAGTGGCTCCCGCCAGCACAGCGCCTGCCCAGTAGCTTCTCTGCTGACCTGCTAACCGCCCCCAGCCTGCTGCTCCCTCTACGCCGCCGCTGGAGGCTGCGGGACCCGGGCAAGCTGCCGCCCCCGGCCCGGCTGCCTC
>VZTM01035995.1:1423-44698 GCA_013400555.1 Jacana jacana
TAGATCAAGGCCTTAAGAGATCTGGTGAAACTTTTGTTATCCAAACACAGGTTTGACTTAGTAAGTTTTCTGTAACAAACCTCTACTTAAGTCATGTGAGACATTCTGAACTAGATCATTAGTGTTCTAAAGTGCCTTCCAAGTATTTATTTTTAGGGAGAGGAAAGCACAGGGCTAGAGGAGATGACCATGATAATGCAGTGGATAACACACCTGACACATGAGATGAACTAAACCTGTTCAACCACAAAATCCACTTTTATTCTTATTGATCTGAGTGATATTGTAAAATTTTACATATTACATGCATACATATAATGCACACACAAACACACACGTATAGATATGAGCATAACACTAGACAGCACATAGGTGTGTACTTGTACTTCTGTGAGCATGTGTAATAGCTGCCAAATGAAGAGAACTGGTATCTGTTGATGTCAGAACACTGACCTGGAGATTAAATAATGATGATACAGCTAAAGCAATAAAGGAGCAATTTCTTCGGAGCAAATTTACTCAACAGCCAGAAAAATGAATATACAACACAGAACAAGATGAAAACAGTCTCAACCTTTGTTGCTTTCTGGCCACCATGACAATGTTTGGAAATCACCTGTGAAACATACAACCAGACTGGCATAATTTCTTGGGTTTACTGCACACTCTTTCAGACATGTGCACCTGGGGGACACCATACACAGTAAAACAAAAATAAAGGAAATTACTCAGAAATACTTCTTTTCCTCCAGTCCTAACAAGACTTCTTTGGGGATGTAAAAATTTAGTAATACTGAACAGCTGCGAGGGTAACCCAAACACAATACCCAGAATCCTTTTTCTACCCTGTTATTTTATAATTTATCAAAATGTTTAAAAGCTCCTTCACTTGGCTATTAAAAAAATATTATTCAATGGAAGAAAGACTCTTCAGAAGGCTTTGAGCTTTAATGCTTTTTGCAGAACACCCAGTCACAGTGGAATATGAAGGTGCAAAAATCCTGCCAAAGGTTCAGTGAATGGATAAAGTGTTAGAGGTGATGTGTGTTTTCAGAAGACATTAGACAGTATAATTGCAAAATTAGGACAGGACACTCCCGCCTGTTCAATCTGAAGGCCAAGTATTAAAGCATATGGGCACACTGCGCTGGACAGACTGCATCCTTCAAGTCTTATTTAGGTAAGGTGTTCAAGAGATGACATGAATGAGAAAGGGCAGATGTGCAGCTTGGACTCCTGGAGGTCACACGTTAAACCTGAAAGTTTCTGTTTAGTACGCATGCTTCTCTTCTTTAAATGCTAAATGCCTGTGTCTGTCACAGCAAATGGGTGTATATTGACTTTTAGACATTTCAGAGCTCTTATGCATCTTGCTTAAATGCAAAGACAGGAGTCCAAAAACAGGAGTCTGCATCACAGACAATATTAGCTAAAAGTTGATGGACCTATATCCATTTTAACTCTGATGCAGAAGAGAAACCCAAAACTCTAGAAAGGATTGTGCTCACATGCATATTCTGTATTCAAAAATTTGGAAGACTGGTGAGGAAGGAGCAAAGCCAAAATCTAGATGTGAGTTTGGCAAATGGTACAGGTCCCAGCTCAAACCATTTGGGAGCTTTGGAGACTCAAGTTTTGCTTCCAAATCCACTGCTGGGCCTTGAGCTCATCTTGAATCTGGGGTGGATAAATAAATCACAACACCAAGAGAATAATTTTTAACTTCCCTTACAATGCAGTGAGATTGGTTTTATATTCAGTCATTCTTGATACCTGCCTTGTGGACATTATTTACAGTTGACTGCTTCTTGGAAGCTCCTTTGGCTGGCCGTTGCACTTGCTGTTTTCTCTCTAGCCAGCAGGGAATGCTGGTGTATGAAAGTAACTCTCCCTCTCATGTGCAGAAATGCCTCTTCCTCAGGAAAGCATGGAAAACATTCCCTGCACAATCTGGAATTTATTTGTTTCTGGAAGAGTGGTGTTCAGACAAAATGCAAAACTGGTTTTCAAGTGCAGGATATTCTCACCTTAGTCTACCCTGTTTTGCTAGGGTTTCTAGCAGTCTTAACATAGGATGTTCTATTTCACAGCACTTGTGACTAAAGCCAAGACGAATCTTCATGCTGCAGTCATAGAAAACGTAGCTTGTCTCCAGGCCAGAAGACATTCTGATCTTTAAGTTGCCAGCCTCTATTCTTAAACATGTAAATGGTCCAAAGATCTCTCAGAAGTTGACATGATATAACAAAGCAAAGGTATTTATGTTCCATGATTATTTTCCCTTGTCAGACCCAGTGAGGATAACATACAGATGTACTCTAAAACCTTCAGTATTCTCAAGTGAGAAAGTCCTTTTGGCAGGCATCCTTACTTTTTCAATAAACATAAGGTTTTCCTAGGTTTTAATTTATAGCAATGAAAGTTAGTGTCTTTTCCATTCTGTAGTTGACGACACTGAAAGCTGGAAGTTAATAGCACCATAAAAAAAACACTAAAAACTTGTTTCCAAAACCTGTACACAGTTTTTATACTATTTCAATCAGAGGATATTCTCCAAAGTAACTGAGTTCCAAGACAATTTTTCATGGGGACGTTATCCACTTCACACTCAAAACCAGCCATCCCCCCCGAAAAGTTGCTGCACACTTACTGTCCCCTCTCAAGGGTACCAAAAGGAGAGAGGAAAGAAGGATGATACTGTTTGGCCTGCAGTTGCAAACTTGCTGTAAGGGAAAGGAGGCAGTGCAGCTGTGGAAGAGAAATGCACAAGTTTTATCTGACTTCACTTCCCAGACCATAAATCTGCTGATCTTGAGGGGCATCCTCATTCTTTGACAACCATTCACAAGCCTCTGGCAAGCTCAGGCACAGGGATTGCTGCCAATATCTACAACAGCAAGGGCTGTAGTTTGACAGCTTGGCAAAGAGTGTAGTGTAGCATAGCTTCTGCCACCCTGGATTTTTGTGCCTCTGCCTTAGTTATGGGTACTACAAATGCCCACAGGGAAGTGAATCAGATGAGTGGTCAAGCTCTCAAACCCTGTATGAGAGATGCAATATTATGAGACAGGTGGTGTGGCTGCTACATAGGGACATCTAACTGGAGAGGTGACAGGTTGTGTGCCATCAGGAAAGAGGTAATGCATTTGGAAGGAGAGAGCATTGCCTCCTGGGACTCCTGAGCCTGGGGTCCCAGCAGGTGTCAGGCACACCAGCTGTAATGTCACAGGGGCATTATCCCTATCTAATATATACGTATGTATACACACTTATACAAACCATATACTAGTTCTAGCCAGTGACTGAATTGTCATAAAAGCCAACCATAAGCTTGATACAGAAGACACTGACTAGGATAGAGAGTTATTGTACAGAGCTGCACATGGACAGAATGATACCTATCCATCTGTCCATGGGATAACATAAGAAAAATGTCAATTGCATGAGAGTTTTGACTCATATCTAACAGATTATGTTCAGATAGATGAAGAAGGTAGTGTCCCTCCATTCTCTTCTCTTTGAGTCTGTCACTGTCTGTGGTAGGAATGGCTGATCCACACCTCAACTGCTGTGGCTTAAGCAACTGAAGACCCTCTGAGTTCAATCTGTCAACATTTGTGAATCAACACGCTACTCATGAATCTACCCAGGTTCATGGGCTCATCTGATGATGTGCTCTGACCCTTACATTGCTGAGTGGAAAAGTAGTTGCTTTAAGGCAGCTATTTCAACTGACCCTCAGCAAGTTTGCATATTACACCAAATCAGGAGAAACAGTTAATACTCCAGAAGATTGTGCTGCCATCCACAGGGACCTTGACAAACTGGAGATATGAGCTGGTAGGAACCTTATGCAGTTCAACAAGGGGAAGCGCAAAGTCCTGCACCTGGGGAGGACCAACATCATATCATATACCTGTATATGCTGGGGGCTGCACAGCTGGAAAGCAGCTATGCAGAAAAGGACTCGGTGGACAACAAGATGAATGTGAGACAACAGTGTGCCTTTTAGCAGCTAAGAGGGCAAATGGTATCCTGGGTTGCATTAGGAGGAGTGTTGCCAGCAGGTTGAGGGAAGTGATCCTTTTCCTTTATTCAGCCCTGACGAGGCCACACCAGGAATACTCTATCCAGTTCTGGAGTCTCCAGTACAAGAAAGACATGGATATGCTAGACACAATCCAGAAAAGGGACATTAAAATGATGAAAGGACTGGAGCATCTCCTCTGCGGGGAAAGGCTGGGAGAGTTGGGACTGTTAAGCCTAGAGAATGAAAGGGTCAGGGAGATCTTATCAAAGTGTATGAATGAATGAGGGTTGTAAGGACAATGGGACCTATCTCTTTTTAGAGATGCCCAAAGACAGGACCAGAGGCAATGGGCCCAACCTGAAACACAGGGCAGTCCATCTGAACATCAGGAAACCATTTTTTACAGTGGGGGTGACCAAGCACTGGCCCAGGGAAGTGGTAGGATCTCCTTTCCTGGAAATATTCAAAAGCCATCTGGACATGGTCCTGGGCAGCTGATTCAAGGTGGCCCTGCTTGAGCAGAAAGGTGGACTAGATGACCTCCATATGTCCCTGCTGACCTCAGCCATTCTGTATTATAGCACTACATCACATATTTTGCACACTGCATTCTAAGTATTATTTTACTGAAACATTGACCCTTACAACTAAGTATGCTCCAAATATACCACAGTTGAATGAAATGTCATGAAAAATGCTCTCCAGGACCACTCACAAGCTGACAACACGTAGGAACATTTTAGGTTGTTGTTGAATGACAGGTAGCAGTTGTACTTCAGAGGAGGACCTCTCTCTCTCCATAGATAAGGGAAGCAGAAACATGCTGGCTAACCTATCTTCTCCAATGCTGATGACCAGACATCAAACCAAGAGCAAAGGCTCTTTGACTACAAAATATGAAGGCCAAGTTCAAGGTCCTGCACCCAGTTTGGTGAATCCCTAATATCAGTACAGGCTGTGTGATGAATTGATTGAGAACAGCACTGTTAAAGAAGAACTTTGTCATGCTGGTGGATGAAAAATTAGATACAAGCCAGCAACGTGCACTTGCAGCCCAGAAATTCTGGGCTGCATCAAAAGAAGCATGACCAGCAGGTCAAGGGAGGCGATACTTCCCTTCTACTCTGCTCTTGTGAGACCCCACCTGGAGTACTGCTTCTACCTCTGAGGTCCGTAGCACAAGAGAGATGTGGACCAGTTAGAGTGTTTCCAGAGGAGAGCCACAGAGACCTTATTGAGGCCTTTTAATATATAAAGGGGGCTTATAAGAAAGATGGAGAAAGACTTTTTACAAGGGCCTGCAGTGACAGGAAAAGGGATAATGGTTCTAAACTGAAAAAGGGTAAGTTTAGATTGGACATTAGGAAGATTTGTGGTTGGTTTTGTTGTTGTTGTTGTTTTTAAATGATGAGGGTGCTAACACACTGGAACAGCTTGTCCAGAGAGATTGTGGATGCCTCGTCACTGGAAGTGTTCAAGGTGAGGATGGATGGAGCTTTGAGCAACCTGATCTAATGAAAGATGTCCCTGACCATGGAAAGGGTTTGGACTATAGGATCTTTAAATGCCTCTTCTGACCCACACCATTCTGAGTTTCTATGATTTTGTCTCCATGACAACAGAAGTTTTACTTCATGACCAATAATGACTCAACGAGTTTCACTGTTAACTAAGCACCTTGGTTTTGGTTTCAGGACTGGCTCTGTTTTTTCCTGAAACTCCTCACGTTATCTGGGAAGGAAGCCAAACAGCTCTGAAAGATCAGTTTATGACAAGACAGAGCTATTTATCAGCTTCATGACACAGGACACCAGGATACACACCATCATGATGTTTCGTTCTCTGCACTGTTTCTCCTGTGAGCCTCCATCCTGTCACTGACAGTCCTCCTGGGACTTCTAGAGCACCTTCCCTGCCATATCCACAGGAAACGGACTTTTTTACATGCAGACTGCCCCCCAGGGGCAGATCTGTAAGTGGTAGATATGAAGGTCTTACAGGATCTAAGCCTGGACTTGTTCCTGCCACAGAGAAACTCCTGAATCAAAGGGAAAAAAAAAGTGGGTTTTTTTGGTTGGGCTTTTTTTTTTTTAATTTCTCTGAGTAGGCAACATTTGCACAGACAAGCAATGGTCCAGCAAGAATACATTGATTGCTGCTGAATATTTCTGTTTTTAAACACTAAACTCCTATCCTGATGGAGGCAGATAGGCAGAGATAAGGCTAAAGAAAAGTTCCTGTGGAACTGTGGTCTTAATTTCTGTAATAGGATACTGTGGAAAACAGTGTTATTTTTAGAGACCTAGTTTATCTGGGGAAGTTCAGCTTGGAGCTGAAATATTACTTTCATGATCCATACACATGGCTTTTTTTATGAATGGTTCTTAAGGGATACTCTTTGCTTCCAAGCCAGTGTTTGGTGACATTCAAAATTATAATAGCAGCATTATAAGCAATAACCTGGTCCAAGAACCCTTTAGAGCCATGAGCACACATAGCAGATGTGTAGCATCTGTACGTAGTAATATTTCTTCAATTCACCAGTGTGTGCAGGCTCTACAAAAAAATCTCACGGACAGAGCTGCACAGGGGCATAACCACCACATTATTTGGGCTGTTCCTCTGCTGTTTCATGGCCTCACTGAGCAAACAGCATTGATTTTCTCTCCCTGTGGAGAGAGCTTCTCTCAAAGACTGCAGGCCTCCCTGGTACAGCTAAAACTTTGCAGCACCTTTGCACCCTGACTCCCCTGTCCTCAGAAGCATGTACTGTATCCAACAGTTAAGCATTGCTGGCCCCAAGTGCCTGTTTCTCAGTGGGAAACACCTGAAAAATTCAGTATTTTTTATGCCTGGTAATCAGCCTACAGAATGATCTGCACACATCCATCAGGACCATGGCTGAGTGCCCCGTGTGTAGCTTCCAACAGAGGCTCTCCCTATATCTTTTTTCTCTTTCCTTCTTTTTGCTTTGTTTACTTTCCAGGAATTGTCTGAAGTGTTTCCAGTCTGATTTTGCCCAGTTTCAGTACTGATATGACTTTTTTTTTTTCTTCTTCTTCTTCTTTTTTTTTTTTTTTCTTTTATTTTTTTCCCCATGGGCAGCCTCACTTGAACCTCCCGGCAGCTTAATGGCTAAATCTGCTGAATTGCAGCATCCCCAGGGAGTTGATTCAGCCAGCCTTGGTCTGTAGGGCTCTTCAAAGAGCTCCAGCTCAGAGCTGCAGCAAACTGGCAGCTTGCTTTGTTTTTAAATGCATAATCGAACACACTGAAGGTCAGCACAGGAGAGCTGGTAGGGTGGTGAGCGAAGGACTGGATTTGTGAGGAAAGGGGTGCAAGGGAGGAAAAATATTGAAATATTGAAAAAATATTGAAAAATATTACACCAAAATTCATTGATATATCATAGGTAGCAACCTGAGGTGGGGAGTGCAATCTGCTAGGTATTGAGATTTTCTGAATTTTATAATGAAATGGAGGAATTTTTAATTTTTCTTTTCTTTTGGGTTAACTTGAAATGTGTCATTTTGCTTTGGGATACTTATCCCTTTAAAACCATCTTTCCCTTATTTTTAATCATTGATTTTTTTCAAAGGTCATCTTGGAATAAAAGAAATTTTCACTGCAGGATTGATGAAAAATAAAATTTCAACTTTCCATAAGTAATGCTTTTCCATTTTTAAAAGTGTTGAATTGCTTTTCTTCATATTTTGAAACCCCTTCCTTCATCACTTCTTCTGGGACAGATTCCTAAATCTAAGTGGATCCATGAATAGTTTTAATTTCTCCAAAACTCTATTTGGTTGGATTTACTATCTGTTGAACATAGAAGCTGTATGGTGCCAACAGACCAACAGCAGTCTCATGGCAAAGCCATCACCATGGGGCTCTGGAGGCCTGGGTACAGGTTCTGACTCTGCCAACTGACTTCACATTGGCCTTTTCTCAACACCAAATTCTTAAAGGTATTATGGCTTTTTTGGTTGGTGATTTTTTTTTTTTAAAGGTGCCAAAATAGGCTAGGCTTCAATACACACACTGAAATAATTTCCTGATAACTAGAGCTAGTGAAAACCTTCGGATGATGTAGGATGATATAGCTTCCCTTGTGCTTCCTCACTATGTTGCGTTACACTATATTCAGGATTCAAAATTGCACAAATAGGTCACCCAAGGGAGAAGCTGGATGCCGGATCCAGCACCTGGATCAACAAGAGGCAATTCTAAGTGGTCCCTGATCAGCCCGTGCCATCTTTGCTGGGGCAGATATTACTCTCTAGAGCAAAAATCCTTCCCTGGACCTGAAGGAATATTCCCATTTAAAGTCACTGACGGTGATGAATTCCAGAAAAAGAGTGTGCTTGTGGTAAGTTGGTGTTTTGTCAAGCAGAGCATATTCTGCTGAAAAATTCTCAGTCTGCTCCCGCCTCATCACTGCCCAGCCCTACTGTGCTCTGATGAAACAGAACTGAGAGGAGTGACTAACACACCAGAAGGCTGTGCTGCCATCCAGTGAGACCTAGACAGGCTGCAGAGTTGGACAGGAAGAAATTTAGTGAAATATAACAAGGGCAAGTGTAGAGTCTTGCGTCTGGGGAAGAACAACTCCAGGGACCAGTATAAGTTGGGAACTGACCTGTTAGGAAGCAGTGTAGGGGAAAAGGACCTGTGGGTCTTGGTGGACAGCAGGATGACCATGAGCCAGCACTGTGCCCTCATGGCCAAGAAGGCCAATGGCATCCTGGGGTGTATCAGAAGAGGTGTGGTTAATAGGTCAAGAAAGTTTCTCTTCCCCCTGTACTCTGCACTGGTGAGACCGCATCTGGAATATTGTGTCCAGTTCTGGGTCCCTCAGTTCAAGAAGGACAGGGAACTGCTGGAGAGAGTCCAGGGCAGGGCTACCAAGATGATTAAGGGAGTGGAGCATCTCCTATATGAGGAAAAGCTGGAGGAGACTGTTGGAGGAGAAAAGTTGGAGGAGACTGAGGCGTGACCTCATTAATGTTTATAAATATGTAAGGGTTGAGTGTCAGGAGGATGGAGCCAGGCTCTTCTCAGTGACATCCACTGATAAGACAAGGGGCAATGGATGCAAGCTGGAACATAGGAGGTTCCACTTAAATATGAGGAAAAACTTCTTCACAGTGAGGGTAACAGAACATTGGAAGGGGCTGCCCAGGGAAGTTGTGGAATCTCCTTCTCTGGAGACATTCCAAACCCACTTGCACACGTTCCTGTGTGACCTGATCTAGGTGTTCCTGCTCCGGCAGGGGGATTGGACTAGATGAGCTTTCAAGGTCCCTTCCAATCCCTGATATCCTGTGATACTGTGATTCTGTGAATTTTCAATTGGGGTTTCCTACAAAGCATTTAAGAAAGGATCCTTAGATTTATCCCTAGTACACACAGGAGTGCTAGGTTGCATGAGAAGAGAGTGAGTTCATAAAATAAATGTTTTTGTGAACAGTCCCTGTGAAATTGTTCTCCATAAGAAACGGTCCTGAGTCAGACACTTGTATAGATAATTGTTATCTTCCCTAACACTGCATCTGTTTGACCAGTTCTGTAAATATGGAGATGAATCCAGTTTTCAGGTTGTTAACTTTTCACAAGCAGTCAGTTCTCACTGAAAATGCTCTCAAACTCTCCTCTCATAAAATGAACATAACAAATGAAGCATCTCTACTCTGACAGAGGAGAGTGGAGCACACTGCCTTATAAAAGTGTAATTTTAAAGTCCAAATAGAATTGAGACAAAAGTGTAAGTAGCAATAAAGGGTTCTGAATGCTAAGGAATCATCTGCATGTGAACAATAAAAATAAGCAAGCACTGCTCCTTTTGGAAATGGGAGGTGCAAGCCTGAGGGTTGTTTGTGCATTAACTTGTCATAGTGGCTTTACAAGTGTGTGCCTGCCTGTTTATTCATGGATGCAGCAAGAACGGTGTGCTTTCCACAGCAGTCTGTACTTCAAGAAAGAAACTTAACTCATAGATAAGCAGTATTGTGTGGAGGCAAAACACCCATCAAAAAACTGTGGTAACTGTTGTGTCTTTATAAAATGTGTTTTGATGGGGAAAGACATGTACAACAACAAAGCCACCTTACCGGTAATCATATTTAACATTTCTTCTAATTCCATTAATACTTTAAAATTCTTACAGGAACAAAGGCTGGCAAAGTTCACTTGGTTTTAATTAGAGGGGTGAAGTAATAGGTGACTAGCACTTGCAAATCAGTTGAGTTGTTTTGAGAAACTAATTTTCAAATTTCTTTTTCTTATGTTTTGTTCTCTTAAAAAAAAAAGGCAAGAAAAATAATCTATTTATGATACATTCTGTAGCTTAAATGAGGCTTGTGGTATTATGCATGAAAGTGGAAATACAGGTAGAAATAATTTTAAAATTGCTTTTCCCTGTCTCAGGCTTATGTCCAGATTTTATGAGCTCTTTCCAATGTACGTCTTCACTGCCTATTACCACAATATGCCCTTCTCAAATACAAGCCTTTTGAACCAACAGGGAGGACAGGCAGTCACCCACTTTGTGATTTTCCTTAGAGCAGCTTTTTGTACTGCGTGAGCTCAGAGCTGAGTTTCAGGAGAGAAAAGAGTTTGTTTTGCTGTCTGGGACCTATTCACCTTAGGAAACCCCCCCCCCAAAAAAAACCCAAACCAAAAAAAAAACCCAGAAGAAATCTGAATTCATTGCAATGGTCACAAAGAAGGCCATAAAGCGATTTTTACTAGAGTTCAACTCTTGGTCAATGAGATTCATGTTTGCATGTGTATCACTGAGCCGTGGGGGTTCTGCAGCAGGTGTTCTGTGGGGAAACGCTCAGCACCACAATGGCACCTGTGCCCACAGAGTTACCACCTATAACCCGAGAAAGGCACATAGGCCTCCTGGGTCATGGAGCCTCTCTTGTTCAGGCACGGCTGCACGGCCAGGGGTTGGGCTCCTTCAAGGGGTGAGATGGTTGGGAAGGATTAATGGCAAAATTACTCTCTCCCATTCTTGAGGCAACAACTGCTGGTCATACGTTTCTCTCCTCACCCCTGCCAGCCCTGCTCTAAGACAATAGACGGATTTGGCTGCAGCTGGCTGGAGAGCCGACATAAAACTGAACACCTGTGGACCAAATATGCACAGCTGCAGCGTGCCAAGGCTGAGCTATTATCCATTGTGCAAGCCATGCACGTGCCGCCTGCCAGCGCCTGGGAAATGACTCTTCAAAAATGGAGACACTGGGGTGGGGGAAAGAGAGGTTCCAGCAGAACCCAGTTATCTGCTTTTACTCAAGTGCCCCCAAAAGTCTTTTCATGGCAGAGGTTGTTTCTGAGACCTGTGCAATTTATGGATGAGTCCACTTAGAGTACTAATCAGACTACCTGCCTGAAGAATTAAATGTCTGCCAAGGACACACTTGGCCATAGTTTGTGTTCAGTTTTTGTCTTATCTCTGTGATTCACAGAGAGTGACTCACAAGAGCAATTAATTCATGTAATGGCCTATTCTATTACTGAATAGGGAATCAAGTTGCTTCTTTGTGAATTAATTTCTGTATAACATTCTTAAAATGTAAAATAACATACACCTATTATTAGTCACAGCAAATGACTGTAATGCAGAATCTTATGGGCAGATATTTCATGGAGCTGCTTTGTTCATGAACCATACAGATATGTTTAGACCATTCTTCCTATCCAAGGTTATACAAGCTTTAGCAAATTAAGAAGCAAATTTTCTGTTGAAAATTGTTACAATCTGTTATCACGGATAGGGGAATATTACTGAAATTTATTTGAAGATGCTCTGAGAAAACATCACCACCCAGAAATCCCCCTTGGAGATTTAGTCTCAGGCAGAACACTGGAGGATGAGGTCTTCAATTAAGAAATAAGAATAGCAACAACTGTATGCTGAAAATTTATTTCCGGCATATTCATACCCTTGAAAACAACACGTTTGCTAGATGTGTGGTCTAGCCTGACTGGGTAAGCACTTCAGCCTCAGACCTTCTTTTAATTGTAGGTGAAGGCCCCTTCAGAAACTCCTTCACCCACGTTACCAGCTGTACGAAAAAGATATGTGCATATATGTCTGATTGCATCTAGAGGTGTGCTCAGTGTTCCAAGTTCTTCCAAAGAGGCCTGTTCAAAGCTGACAGTCAAAACAGGTCATCACCTCCAGAACAGTTTATCCTATCAGTTTTTGTACTTAGGGATGCTTAGAAATATCCAGGGAATAGGCTGGAGGCCTGCCAGTGCTCCCAAGGACCCTTTAATGTCTTGCTGAGTGAAAAATCAGAGACTCTTTAGGCCCCAGAAAAATGCCAGAGACAAGGTATGGGATGGATGAATTGTCTTGGTGACAACATATGCCCCATGAATGTTGACTGGAAGCTGTGAGACTGTCCGTTTTTACAGTGTTACTGCAGACTCTTAAATAAGTTGCATGGACTAGGGGACTGCTCTAGGGCAGAAGCATGAGCACAGCTATACTTTTTTTCCTTGTGGGAAATTGACTGTGGGACTTATAAATTTTTAAGTTGGAATGAAAATAATTTTTATTGTTTTTTTCAAGAGAAAATATCTGTAAATGTCTTTTTCATGATGAAAGTTTTATATATTGAAAACAAAAGAAATTTAGAACTTGAACTTAACATGACAAGGTGCTTTGGAGAGTCCGTGTTTATTATGTTCTCTGCATGGCAATGTGGCATTTCTGGCTTCTGGGAAGCTGACACTTCTGAAAACCAGATGCTCTTGTTTGTCCCACAAACCAGTCAATAGCATAAGGAAAATCACTATTCAGCCAGCGTACCCCTACACAGATATGAGTAAAACCTCTAAAATGCCAGTTTATAGGAGCTATTAAAAGGGTGTTGAGTTTTTTATGTTTACTGGGAAATGGAGGGAGGCCACCAAACTCATTTCACAAAGGCTGCTACAAATCCTCCAGTCAGTAAAAACTTCCAGTCATCCACAGCTAGATTTGAACTGGCAACCCATATGTAAAAGCTGCTGTATCCCTTCATCACTCAACCCCTCTCTCCTGGGCTTTTACGGTCAGCAGGTGTGTGTGTAGGAGAGGATGTGGTCTCTCATTTCATTTGTTTCTCCTGATTTATTATATAATATCAGTTAGGCAGGCTTCATAAAGTTGGAGGCCAGGAGGGACAACTAGATCATCTACTCTGACCTCCAGTGTAGCACAGCCCATTAAGTTTGACCCGGACACCAGTATATTAAACTTAAATTCGAAAGTGAGACTACAGCACCTTTAAGTACACAGTGGATTTAATTATGTGCCATGGATGGAAAATGGGAGAGATGAAAAGTCACTGCTGCTCAAGACCTCTGCAATCTCGAAGAAGAAAAGAGTTGAGAGAAGTTCAACTGATACCAGCAGACAAGCCCAACTCTCATATGGAAAGAGGGGAGAGTCCTCAGATTAAAAACCACAAAGCAAGAAAATCAAAAGTGAGGGCAAAACAGCAGCCAGAAACCTTTGCCAACTCAGCCTGGGGGGAAAATCATATCTTTACTCCAGATGTGATCAGCAGAGCCCTGGACATGGCAAGAAGCAACAGCAGCAGGAATATAGGAAACAAAACTCTCTGCCTTTGCAAGATCACTCTTCTCTTTCCCTCTCCTGCTTCTAAGGAAGGCCAAANNNAAAAAAAAGGAAATAGGCTGCCTTGCATGGCAAATTGCTTTCTATAAAGGTTTATAAGGGCACCCAGGGACATTGGGCATGTGACACTGAGAAGTGATGAGTGTAATGTCATGTAAAGATGAAAAGCTAAAGTGTGGGGAAAACCAATCCTCAGAACAGGCCAATGACACTAGGGAAGCTCTCTTGAGCTCTCACTTTTCTGAGTAGGACACAGCTGACTAACAAGGATCATGCATTGAATTAACTTACTGTCAGAAGAACGAGGAGGAAATAACAGTTTTGTTTTGTTGGTATTATTCCATCAGGGCAAAAGTATCACTGGAGTCCAAGCTCCACAGTTTTTAACAAACAAAGATTGGGACAAGATAAAAGCATGCAATACTAAGATTAAAACAATATTTGGTGAACTTTAGCATGTTGTTTCTTTCAACTGGTTAAATTTTCAAGGAGAAAACATACAAAGACAGTCTTCTCTGGAATTATTAGGTGAAATATTAGGGTTTTTTAGTAGATCAAAATTCTCAGCAATCACCTTCCTGCGGATTTTATTCTTCCATTTGTATATTACAAGGCCAGGTACCCCAGCAGCACTGTCTGTTGCTGTCAAACAGCACGGTGTGACTAGACTTGTGCAACTAATTTTACTGATTATAATGAGATTTCTCAGGCAAGTAAAACTGCGTGCATACTTAGGTATTTTTTCAGATTCAGATTAAGGCTTTGCCTCTGCAGAGAGCAAGGCAGAGTCTGTCAGTCTCACCTTTGCATTTGGCTTGTGCTTCCTTCAGCTTATCCATGTCACAATAATGAATCCGTATCAAGGGGGACTTCGAGAAGTGGAAGAACAGTGTATGGGGTGTATTGGGGAAGTATATTCAAAGGAGTGAAGAGTATAATGTTGGGTGGGTGGTTCATAGAGATGCCTGAACAGTCACGTACTAGGGAGGCAAGTCCAACTGATCAGTATGTCCACTAGCCCTGAATGATTTTTCATTTGAAATTTCCAAGTTTCCCCTTCTGGCCATTTTCTGAATATCATGTATATAAGGAACAGAACTATGTTCTGTCATTGTCTAACGTACTTCTGTTTGGATGTACACTCCTGTAGACACCATCATCAACTAACTCTTGTATACTGAATAACAACAAGGGAAAAAAAGAAAAACTTAAAATTTAAAAAGAGAGCAAAAAGGAAGAAAAAAGAAACAAAACTACCAGATTTTACATGATTCTGGATATAAGTAGAAAGCTGGGTTTTCCTGTGTCACCTGCACGTACAAAGTGATTTATACAGCCCTTTACACATTGAACTCAATATTTTTCTATGCTCCACAGAGACATTGGGGTCCCTCCACAAGCAATAAGAGGGAGGGAAAAAATTCAGAGAGCTGTGGGGGGAGACTTGAAAGGATAACAAGAAAATGATGAAGGTTGTTTTAAAAAAAATAGAGAAGGACACAAAGTGCTGGAAAAAGCGTCTAGAAGGAAAAAGTGTAGAAGTGGAAAGGAAAGAGGAAATTCAGCAAAATATGTACAAGTCAGAGACCAGCAATCCAGGTTTTCACTGAGGTAAGCCAGTCAAGTTCTACTAAAATGAGTGGAGCTGAAATGAATTCTAGCAATTGAGGATCTATCCCATTTTGTTACATTAAATAATAAAGAACAGAAAATGTACTTTAGAGAGAAGTTATAACTCATTAATTAAATGTGATTTAGCTGACTCCCCCAAAAATTCAACAAGAACCCTATAAATGCCCACTATTCTAGAAATGCAATCCAATTAAACCTGTTGTATTTTAGAAAGCTTAGTGTTCATACCCTCAAGGTGGATCCTAAGGATGCCCAAGAAGACCCAGGTGTGAAGCCTGGGGTTCTGGATGTGTCCAAGTACAACAGGAAGTATCTGGAGGTAAACTGGGATTTACCCACTGCATCTACACATTCAAGACAGACTACCAAACTTTTCCTAAACCTTAGTGTTTGAACTGCACAGTCCTCGAATTTATCACAGCAGGCAGAGAAGGCAGCAACACATGCAGTAAATCACAACTTCTTGTTAACAATTGCCATGCCAGACCATTAAAAAGTTTTAAAGAACTGCTAGCCCAGATTTGGACGATAGGTCTATTTGATTTGACACAGAACAAATCATAAATCAAAGGAAACAGACCCCCATAATTAAGCCTCATGTAAGGTTGTCCTTCTTGAAAAGCTGGAATAGTCAAGGCTAAAGCCAGCTGTGTCTTTTGGGGTAGTGGGGAGGACTCCAGAGTCCCTCTCCCACACGCACTCTCTCCTGGCTGCACTGTGGCAGCCCTCCATCCATCTGGAAATACTCTGAAGTTCGGAGGAAACTTGAGAGGAGCAATGTGCAGAGTTCCTTCTCACAGCCTAGGGAGCTCTGCCAGGGACCAAGTTCAAGACCTGAACAATGCCCTGCTTGGCTAGTTGTTTGGATAGAAAAATTAATTTTCAGCTGAATTGCAGAGGAAGGTCTAGTTTCCAAAGAGCACTGAAGTCTCTGGAAGCTTGGCTGAAAAGTCAATAGCACTGCCACAGCAGCTGAGATTTCCACTTGAAAAAACTTGATGGCCACGTACACGGGTAGCCTAAACTGACCTGCACATCACACTGTAATCTGTCACTGTGAGCACCGATGGGGAATGGAGTGTACGGTGCAGCTTTTCACCATGACTGCAGTTAAGGCTAGGTCTCCTTGCCAATCTAAGTGGTGAATGTTTTAAATGAAGAAAACAATGAGATGCTAGGAGCTGTAGTGCATTATTTCTGACTGCAACACATGGAAATGCTTCTTTGTATTGAACATGCAAGCAGGTCTTTTCCTGGGGGCTAAGTGCAAATTCTCCAGCTCCTGGAGAACAGCCAGTATTTCTCCCTGGCAAGCATGTGTGCCTGGTACTACCATGTACCGTACCTACATTTCAGTATCTCACTGATTCCTCCATGTCAGTACATTTAGACACTAGAAGGATTGCTGAATCACTACACTCAGGAAAAAGTTTTTACCAGTCTGGAGTGAGGGGAACCATCCAGCACTGGTTTTAGTACTTCTGAAGTAGACTGTGACACCCACAGCGCCCCATATCTGAGACTGTGGTCACTGTGACATGAAGCACTGGGAACAATGGAAGGGAAAGATGACGAAGAGACTTCCCCAAAGCAAAGGTTAATGGTTTCCTGAGGGAAAACAAGAACTGTTTCACCAACAAAAAACCCCATGGGATTTTAGAAAGGTGCAACAAAGATCACAGGCTTATTTATACTGTGTCCAGTGAATATTTCTGAAGAACTTTCAAAACATTTATTTCACATTTTTCATACATTCTCTATTACCTTAGAAAAAAATGCACAAAAAGTGGTTGCAAATGTAATCTGACTTCCCATGTTTTGCACAAAAAGAGGGGGTTTTGAGTCTGCCACAGGCTAAAAAACCCCAACACATTCTTGTCTCTGAGTGCGTGGCTACTAAAAATAGATCCTGACTGCCTACCTCATTCATTGCTCTCAAAAGGTGGGGGGCTGTGCATGTAGCCATCACTGCAAAAGGTGTGCCAAGTCATTTCAAAGGAAGTAGATTGTGAAACAAAACTTTGCAGCTAAAAAGCTAAAAATAAAACATTAGTTCTTCTCAAGTGTCAGGCCTAATATTCTCTCTGTTCTTATTCTGGTGATTCTTCCTGTTATTTGCACATCTGAGCCAATGTTTCCAAGCAATTCACAAAGTTACTCGGAAAGCTCAAGTGGGACATATGGTATTCTAAACTGCAATTTTGATTGTCATTTACACTACAGCTTTATTTACACTGAATTTTAAATCCCTTGATATTCAAAAAGTATGAAGAGGATTTTTTTTTGTAACAGCATCAAAGGTTTTGTACATATGTCATCATGCTATTATTATTAGAATCATAGAATCATGCGGGTTGGAAGAGACCCTTGGGATCATTGAGTCCAACCATCAGCCCTACTCTACAGAGTTCTCCCCTACACCATATCCCTCAACACCACATCCAATCTACTCTTAAACACAGTCAGGAATGGGGACTCCACCACCTCCCTGAGCAGCCGATTCCAGTGACTGACCACTCTTTCTGGGAAGAATTTTTTCCTGATGTCCAGCCTAACCCTACCCTGCTGCAGCTTGCAGCCATTCCCTCTCCTTCTATTGCTAATTACCCGTGAGAAGAGATCAGCACCAACCTCTCTACAATGTCCTTTCAAGTAGTTGCAGAGAGTGATGAGGTCTCCCCTCAGCCTCCTCTTCCTCAAACTAAACAGTCCCAGCCCCCTCAATCACACTTCATAAGATTTATTCTCCAGGCCTTTCACCAGCTTTGTTGCCCTCCTTGGCACTTGCTCCAGCACCTCGATATCTCTCTTGTGCTGAGGTGCCCAGAACTGGACACAATACTCAAGGTGTGGCCTCACCAGTGCTAAATACAGCGGCACAATCACCTCCCTACTTCTGCTGGTCACATTGTTTCTAATACAAGCCAGGATGCCATTGGCCTTCTTGGCCACCTGGGCACACTGCTGGCTCATATTCAGCCTCTTGTCAACCAGAATCCCCAGGTCTTTTTCTGCCAGGCAGCTCTCCAGCCACACTTCCCCCAAATTAATTAATTTAATTATAATCTCTTCTAATCAAGTTTTGGGTTTTTACAAATCAATGCTTGGTAAAATTCCACAGAAATCAAGGGAATAATAAAAAAGAATAATTTTGACCACTCCTATTATTTTAATAATTTTTCTACTACATGAGAGAAAACCTGAAGAGTGATATAGTGCAAATGAAGTTAACGGGTTAACTTAAAACAGGTTATACTGAAGTGTATATGCAGGAATGCCATTGACTTTTGCAGCTTTGAAAAAAATAAGAGTTCTCAATGATAGGGATTCACTTTATAATTCAGTATTTAATTGTACTTCCCTTCAGGTGAAGATAAGTTATAAGACTTTTCAGCATAAAGGCAAGATATTTCTTCTTCAGAAACTGTAGAGTTTTTAGTGGCTGTCTTCTAGTTAGTAGTGTAGTGGCAAAGTTAAACCAAACACTTTGTTATTACCATAACCTTTCCACACCTGGTTTCAGTTGACCAGACTATCAGTTACTCTGCTTACTTTCTTAACAATTGGAAAAAACACAGGAAAATAATGTCTAATGTAATGATATGTATATATTCTTGTAAATAAAATAATTTCATGCCATGTATGGTATTTTACTAAACACTGCAGTAGCATTTTATTTTAAAACTTTACAATAGATTAAAAAGGGAGATATTTGAAATTAAGTAATACTTCTTTTCTGTTCAAATTTCATAAGCGCCCTTTCACTTGTCTGCTTTCTGCTCCATTCTCTCACTCCTCCCCCACACTCCACCTTTTCTTGGCTGTTGCAAGTGTACATTCCCTTAACATGAGAATCTCTCAATGAAAGCTCATGAAGATTTTTTTAACTATTATTTTCGTAGGAATAGATCAGGTCCAATAAAGCATGCCTGTACATGTGGAGATTTTTGTTTTAAGACATAGTACAAGGGATGTCAAATAGGTAGTCATAGGCTGAATTGAGCTCACCCCACAAGCCATTAACATTTTTGTTGTAAGGGATGACATCATTTAAAATGGCTTTTTGATACTGGGAGCAAGTCCGGTTCAGAGCATGCTGAAATCAGTAAGAATATCTCTACCGACTGCAGTGAACTGATGATCAAGTCCTTTTATACCATCTGTAGAAGACAATTTCAAGGTATTCCTTTAAATTAAAAAAAATATCACAAACTCTCTGGTGCACAACAAGGCTTTTAAGAAGCCTGCATATATCCAGTGGCTATGTCAGCCTACCTGCTCACTGCCTGTTCCAAAGCCCTGCAAATTCCTCTCAATGTTTATTTGTGTAAGAAATATGATAATAGTCATTGTACCATTTTGACAGCTGAATGCAGAGACCCCATGAGTCAATTAAGTATCGCTGATGTGCCAGAGGCTGAAAAGCCTTTCCTTCACTTTGACTTTTTATTCCTACCAAATTGCCATTCAAATTTCAGCAAAATTAAATATCCTTCTGTTTAGCTGCCAGCAACTGATGGGAGCAGTAAAAGAAGTTAACTGAAAGTTGCTGGCTGCAATATTCAAGTAAGATTAATAAAACAAAACAAAACACCACCTCATGATTTCCTGGAAGTCCTGTGGCTGTGACACAGAGTTACTTAGGACACTAAAATATGGAAACCTCATGTTCCATTGCATTGCCTTTTTTTTTTTTTTTTTCCCACTTAAGGTACTCTTTTGACATTGTAGCAGTCTGTTGAAATCACAGTTTGTGTCAAGTGGCTCCTGATACTGTACAACACACTGTTCCTGCTTTTCTCTTGCTCTTATGAACTAGTGCAGGGGCAAGCATCATCCACCTTTACCTACAACAAGAAAACTCTACTCTCTCGAGTATTCCTCTTAGTTGAACAGCTGACAGATCTCTTTGGGAGAAACAGAAACAGGGCCAGAGCCAGAGCTGTGTGCAACCTCTATCTAAGCAGCAGGCAGATTAGGAAGGAGATATGGGACAGCTTGCAGTGGGGGCTGCAGTTGGGAAGAGGTACACGTGGCTCCCACCAGCACCGGTACTTCCTTCTGGCTCATTGCATCTGGCATGTAGGATGGAGTTACTGGAGAAAAGCCATAGTGCTGTGAGGGAAAATGTGAAGCACATGGACAACAGGAAGGAAAAACTAGCTGGGGAGAAGGCAGAACAAAGCCCCTCCAGCCCCACCCAGTAAACTGAGCACTGTCAGGCCTTTCCTTTAAGGTCCAGTGTATAGGTGGGCTGCTGCTCCCTTGTGGGGCACCTCTGACGCCGATTGTGTACAACCAAGTCCAGGATTCAATTCTCAACTCAGAAGCCCACTAAACTAAATGTTTAATTCAGGAGAGTACTATGTCCACCAGAAAAAGTTTGCAAGATCAGATCCAACAAAAGCAATTTTACCAGAAACAGTAAACTACATGAGAGGAAAAGGAGCAGGGAAGACTGCTGAATGGGAAGGAAAAGCAGATGGGACCTAAATCTGTGCCCAAACCTATGAAGTTCTGCAGTATCTAGCAGTTGAGCAGCAGATGACTGCTTGCCAAGGGAGGCTTCTCACTACCTTTGCTTGCAGCTGGTATGCCCCATGGCTACAGAAGATGCTCAAGCTGATGGAGCTGCCTCTTGTCTCTGCCTTGTGCTTTTGTCTCTAAATACGATCCCTTTGTCACTTCCAGGTATTGAAGAAACAAAAATAATTTCTAAGTCAAACTTAAAGTTTCGTATATGTACTATTTCATCCTTTCTTTGTTGTACTTCACTAATCACAAATTCAGCTGGACTTGATCCCTCCTTCCTTTTTCTCCACATGTACAAGACTGTGCATTTGGGTTTTCCCTGCAAGGTCCACCTTACAGAGCCACAATGGTCCATACAGGTCCTGCTCTTTCTAGACTGCCTTTGATGCTAGTCAGCATCAAAGTATTCTGAGGAGAGCTCTAGAAATGCTGCAGACGGCAGCCACGCTCTGGGTTTTCTCCCCCTTTCACTTTCCAGTTCTGTCTACAGAAATTATTATTGACCACGTACATACACTATTCCCTTCTTTGAACAGTGCAAAAGTCCCACCTCAACAGCTTCCAATGGCCATGAATCCTGTAGCCTAATTACACACCCAGTTTCCTTTTATCAGTTTTGAATATGCTGCTTTTTGGTTTCATTGTTTCCTTTTTCTGTTACTTTGAGACCGAATCTCACTTTGAGCAAATGACTTAAAATCCCCAAATCAGGTCTTCACTTACAATGTATACACAGACTGAAGAAATATTTCCCTTCGTCTCCTCTTGGCATTTCTTGGCATTTTATGCAGTAAATTCAAAATGGAATTTTTGGTCATTCTAGCAGAGTCCTGTGTCTGCTGGGCTACTTGTACTCATATGATCTAGACTGTGTAAAAGATTTTGGTGTTTGGGGATTATTATTTGTTGTTGTTATTGTTGTTTGTTTGGGTTTTCTTTTTTTCTCCTCAATCTATTACTTGGCCAACTGAACAGAGTAGAAACAGGTAATTGACATGCAATTGACTAGTCTTACTTCTAGCCACTTATCTGTAACCTTCTAGTTTATGCAAATACTGCAAATAGTTGAGACTCTCTTTAGCCTCCTTACAGTGAGAACTTCTAATTAGATTGGTGCTGAAAAAACACATGAGTTTACAAGCCTTGGATCAGAAAGAGCCAGAGGAAAAAAGCTTTTCACATACTGAAAGCTCTGATGCTGTCAAGGCACAGATCACTCAGCATATACAGCTCCAGTTGCATCAGACTGGTGTTTGCATGGCCAAGTGGCTGCCCAGCTGAGTTGTTTCTTACTAGCGACTCTTCTTGATGCCGGGCAGCTCTGTAACACAGTGTTAGCCTTACTTTGAGCCTTGCATGGCCACATTTGGATACAGCTGGTTGTCACTGGAGCTGAAAACCAGCAGCCCTTTCTGTCTTGCTTCTCCCTTCTGTCCACCCCACCTTTTCCCAAGTTAGAAAATTGTGAGTGGATGGGGGTGACAAAGGACCTCTCTGCTGTCTCTGGGCCGCCCTGAGGGCAACAGTTACACTGTCTTTCTGGCTGTGTTGAGCTCCCTAGGCTAGGTAAAGCAGCAATAAAAACTAGCCACTGAACAGATGCATGGTTTCAGAAATGTCACCTTCCTTCCCACTTCTCCCTTCCTATGTAGAACTGATAAAGTCAAACCAGCAGTTAGTAAACATTGTGACAGGCCCATAACTCAAAATGTATGGCGCTTGTGCAACGACCACACAGCAAATTAAGTCCTTGTGAGTGACATATAGCGTTACTCATGAAAAATATTATGAATACTCTGCATTCACTGCCTTAAAAATAAATACACTGTGACTAGTCGAGCCGGTTGTGCTACTGTTATGTACTTTGCTATTATAATGCAAGACATCTCTGTTGCCAGAATTTCGGCTTGCTGCTGAAGGACTTTAGAATCCAGCTGTTGCAGAAGTAACGATTTCTGTTTGACAAGTACTCAATCTGGAGGTTCAAGCTTTCTTCAGACTGGGCTGCTGTTAAGCAGTTGTTGGGGCTTTCAGGTTTGTTTTTTAAGGAAGATTTAAAGCTTGGAAAATTTACTTCCTGGTATTACTACAAATTATTAGCCAAAAGTGGTTCTGAATCCTGGGCAATGTGATCTCCAAAATTTCCCAAAGGTCACTGTAATTCCTATGTGTATTACAGGTATTTTGTTAAAATGTAATAGGTTTCATCAACAACAGTTACTGGAAACCTGCAGTTTCAAGTAAGAATCATAGATCTTATGTCTCCAAGGAATGAAAGGACAAAGAGATTTGACACTAAAATTTTTCAGGTCTCCAAATGATCTTGTTACCATTTTAGCCTAGATATAATCTGTTTAAACCCTACATTAAGGAATGCAGGGCATATTTCAATGAGACACCAGTGGAAGGTAGCCAACTTACTACATAATTCTATTAAAAATTATCATGAATATTTATCTAGCTGTTTTTCTGTAACTCTCGAGAGTCCAGGAATATTTGATATCCTTCTGGGATGTGCATTGAACTAAGTCCCATAAGCTTGTTATTGTACAGTAAATTCAGGTGTGAACTTGTAGCAGTACAGTAACTGTTGGGCACATGTGGCAACTTGTTTAGCTGTCCATACCTCAAATTACTGAAGATCAGTCTAATTAAGTAAAGAACTTTTCCCAAAAACAAACATAAGCTGCATAATCCTTTCACCAGAACCAGCAGCCACAATGGATTTGTAAAATGATCTAAATAGTTCATTTACAAATAAACAAATGAACAGATTATATCTTAATTCAATGTAACTCCTTTCAAAGAAATTTGTTTTAAATAACAAGTTATGCTCATTCAACACACTGCTACCTACTTCTCTTTTTGACCCCAACAAAGAGGTGGATGAACTCAGGTCTGGATGAACTATTCTTGGGATTATAAGAGATAAAAAAATCCCATTTTTTCAAGATGGGTTTCTTTAGACATTGTACCAGGAGCAGGAATAGGAAAGAGGAATTTATCATCTGTGGCAATGGAAAAGGAAAGCTTTCTATTATAAAACAAGGTGCAAGGGCTGAAGGATATATATGTAGTCTCTGTGCCTGACCCACTCCACAAGCATAAATAAAGGGTACAGTATCTGGAAGAACAAGGGAGAACAGATGACCAGAGCATGAGGATGAGGACAGCAGCCAAGAAGATTATAGTGATAGGAACAATCAATCAGTAGTAGAAATGAAATTTTGAGATTTTGTAAAGAAATTACAGGTAATATCTTGAAATGAAGACACCAGAACATCTGGTGCAGGACATCAAACACATCATTGAAGGAATAACCCAAACCTGGTCAAACTATGGTTGGAATAGGGGTTGTGATCATAAAACACAGTTGCTGGAAGTACTTGCTGTTCCACAAAAACACATATAATGACAAAACCCATGGGTAACCCTGTATATTAATAGGGAGATAACACGGACAAATAGAAGCAATATTGTGAATGTCTAATCACCATCATTTCAAACAGGAAAAAAATGTGAGTTACAGACTGGAGCCACATTTGGGTATGAATAAAGATCTATGTAATGCTAGTAGAGACAGAAACATTTCTGAGCCTTGTACCATGTTGAGATAGTGTAATTTTCCAGAAAGACATTGGAGAACAAATACTACCAATAATGTCAGACCAGTGGTTCTGGCGGGGGTACCTGACAGGTATTTTTTTACTCTTACTCTTGTGGAACGAACATAAGGAGATGTTATCTCAGATTTGGTTTTCATGAGTACTTGAGGAAACCCTGCCCAAGCTATTCAGAGAAGCGACCTTAGCTTGAATACTCATGATTCAATCCACCTTAAACTTCAGAGAGGAAAAGACAAAATAAAGCTATAAATAATGAAGGAAAAATTTCAGTGAACTTTGGAAAACTGTTAGTGACACAGACTGGTCTGATTACTTCTAAGATTTGCAAGAGGAGGAAACCTGTACTATCTTTGAACTAAGGTACACAAAGTTATCTGGAACTCTTGTCAGACTGGTATTTGGAGAAGGATTTCATAGCTAAACCTGTCTCAAAACAAGGTAGCAGAAATAATGAGATCCTCCTGGTATCAGAAAAAGGATCCATCTTCAGAAAAGACCTACCAAAAAGCAAAACAAAACAAAACAAACCCCCAGACAACCAAAAACCAATCCCCTGCCTACAACTGGAGAATTGTAGAGCTACTGAGATAACTTCCCAGTCCACTTCTTTCAGAAAATTCAATTGCCTTCAAACAAGTGGCAAAGGGCTCCTCATCCCATATAAACAGAAAACAGAGAAGGGAAAATAAGTATAAACCTTATGTGCTTATAAATAAAGCAGGTATACGATAGAACAAAAACTTTGGCAGATTTTTCAGTAAGCAGAATGGCATCCGCAGCAGTACCAAAGGCAGGAGGGGGAATGGAGCACAGATTCAGAGAGCATAAAGAACATGAAAGTATTTTCTAAATTTGCATGCCTGCTGTGTTTCTTCCTTTCAGTGTGGTGCCTAGGACACAGGAATGGGTTTAAGTCTTGTCTTGGGCTGAGAGACAAGAAGTCTGGAGATATTTGACTCTGTCTTTCACTTGGAGTTGGTCAGCCCTTTAGGATTGAATTAGAAACCACTTTTCTTCAGAGACAATGGCAGTGCCATCTTTTTGACATTAACTTTCAACAGTGTACTGCTAGAGTATGGATAAAAGACGTCACCTGAAAAACAAGTTACTTAAGGAGAGAGCCGGGAAGTGGAGGAGAAGCAGAGAAGAGCTAGACAAGCACACTAAGAGAGACATGCACAGACACTGACACTTGTTCTGTGGCTTTTATCAAGGCCCATGAATTTGTTCTCTGACAGACAAAGACCTTGCTAAGTTGGCTCATCAGCTGAAAATTCTGCATCTTTACAGTGTGACCAGCAAACATCTATGGCAGAAAAGCTATCTGGTCTAGCTGCAACATCATTCTAACTGCTGGTCTGTTCTGAGGGGCCTGCACCAATTTGGCTTTCTCTCTGGTGGGGCCATGGAAATAACATGCTGTGACAATCACAGTTGTCAGCCAGGCCTGTAAGTACTGAAAGCTGCAGCTAACTTCAAGAGTTATGCGAGGGGGTTGCGTCAGGGCTGGGGTCAAGAGAAAGTTGTGTCTTTGTGACAAATGCTCAATAGGGATTACCACATTGGAGGTGGAAGCAAAAACATTCCTGTGCTCTAGTGAAAGGATTAGCTTTTTGGACTGATCTCTTCAGCTATTTTCATGAATGGTCTTGGCACAATGATAGGAATGCACAGGAACGCATTCATCAAACTTTTTGATGAGAATTTGGGATATTGCCAGTACAGCAAAGGATCAAACTGTCATACATGAAGAACTAAACTAACTATTAGAATAAAAGAAGTGTAGTAGGTTATGCACTTATGAACTAATGATAACACTTTCTGGAAAAAGTTGGGTTCTCTCCAGTTGGAAAAAGCTCAGGAAAGCATGAAAATTCTGGTCAAAACAGCATGACAGGGAGCCACAGTGTGAGGCAGCTATGAAAAAGATTGCTGTAATCCCATGATAACTATTTCCACTCAAAACAGGAAAGTGTTAGTATCACTGTAGAGGGCAGGAACAACTTTTTTCCGGAAAATCTTGTACCGTTCTATTCACCCATGCGGAAAAAAGAGGAATTCAAAGTGGGACAAACACACAGACTCATTAATGATACAGTTTCCAGATCATGGTGGACTGAATACCACTTGGTCTCACATCCTTTCTTGTGTTTACACAACTGGGTGGTGAACCACAACAAGAGAAGAAAAAAATTTTGAGCCAAAGATTACCCTTATAAGATTTAAGGATGTAGTTCTTGTAGAACATGTAAGAATTAAAACCACATTATTTCATTTCCTTTTAAAGAATATAAATGGATTTTTAGGGATATTTACCTCCCATTATTTTAGAAAGAACTTCAAGTGTTCAAAATACTAAAAAAGAACCTTCATTGACATTTTTCCAAACCTCCAACAGCTCCAAGGGTCATGGGACTGAGGGAAGCTTGATGCCAAATGTTAGCAGAGGTTCAAAAGCTTATTGGCCAAATATATGGAAGAGAGGTCCAGCTAGACTTTTGCATTTAATACAAAGATAGCCTGTCTTCCATGGCAAGTTCCCTGGGACAGATTGCTGGAGGCTGAGAAAATGCTGTGGGTAATGGCACTGCATGTTTGCCATGCAGTGACACTCTTCTTCAGGCACCTGCTACTGGCCCTGTTGGACACAAGAGTAGTGGCTGAGTTGATCATTTGGTATGATCTAGGGCTGCCATTCTTATGTTCCTTTGGAGCATTGTTAAGCTAATTCATCACAAAGAAAACAGTAAAACGTCTCTCTCTCCTAGCCATTCAGAGATAAAACCATTTTTTTCTTCCTAGACAACCAATAACATCGATGCATTAATGTAAAGATTTTAATATTAATTTTTTTTATGAGTAAAATAATCACTTATAATGACTTCTAACTTCTTTAAGGAGATAAACACCTACAAAAATTTAGACAGATTTTTGCCCTCTTAAAAGCAGGTTCCTACAGGTAGGCTGCTAATTTATTATTTAAGCATCTGTCTTTTATTCACAGGTAGCAAGAATCCAACAATTTCTATTTTCTCCATTTCTTCTGCCCATTAACTAGTCATAATAAAGTATGGTCTGTACTAGTAAAGTCTGAACAACTCTTACCCCCTTAAGGATATCCCATAGTTAAAAGAATGGCTTATGCCCCTCAAAATTGGAGAACACAGAGATTTAAAAGACTGAACAGTACATTCTAAGCTGGAGATGGAGGATAAGTAAGGAAAAAAACCCAGCAGATGCATATTAACTATATTGCAGAAAAGAGCTGAATGCCTTGTTTCCCCTCAAAGCTGATAATGACTCAGCTTCTTTAACTTCTCAGTTTCTTTAACTTCTCAAGTTAAAGAAAAAAGCCTTAACACTGATTTTTTTTAAATAAAGCCTTAACACTGATTAGTTGTGTACAATTTGCTTTTTTCAACCAGATTGCATATGTGAATGTATTCATGGAAAATACACCACTCCTACAAATGAAATATATGTTTATAGGGTTGATGTTATCTTATGCTTCATAAATAGTGTACCATACGAACAAGCACTGACAAGATAAAACAAATGTCCATAAAAATTTTTGGCCTGGGAAAATGCTGCTTCTGAATTAAAAGCTACCTATTGTAACAGCACTGGACACAGACTTTCTGAAGCAGCTCCAGCCACGTTTTCAAGACCACCGTTAAGCACTCATGTTAATGACTGACTTTTTCAAGACAGTGCAGCTCCAGTGTAAGCACTTGCGTAAATGCTGACTAATTTGCAAATGCTGTCAGTAAGAATGAGATGTTAGCTACTGGGTAACTTTTGAAAATCTGGCCAAGGCTTAAAAGATAAGCAGAGCTCATATACAAACACAGTCCAATTTGTGGGGTTTAAGCACTTGGAAAGGTAGTTCTGTTAGTATGTGAGCATCCAGAATATCTTTCTCTTAAGAGACATTTTGTAGGTGCACTGGTGGGGTTGTAAAGAATAAAGAAAAATGGTCTGGCTTGCTTGTAGATGCTCTTGTTATCTTTTTTCACTCCCTTGTTTGTGTTTTTCATGCTTTCAGACTGTAACTTTTAAACATTAGACAGCTTTGAAATTTGTACAATGAGTCACGGTAAAGCTAACCCACACTTGCTGACCTATGCAATTTCTTTACCTTATGCCATTTGCTGTAGTACCTAATGGAGACTTCTACATTGCAACTGTGATCCAAGCTGGCAAAAGTTGCAGGTGCTGGACTACATCGTGATACCAGAGGTTAAGGGCCTCCCTGCTGATGTAGCTTAAAGCAGGGTTTTCTCTAACACAGAGAGAACTTTGTTTCAGAGCCCTCTTAGAGTCACTCCTAGATATCAAGCATGGTAGTGTAAGCCTATGGCATGCCTGAGACTCTGCTAGAAGACTACTGTATAAACAATGGTAACAGTAATGCTATATGTTAGATATAACACCTGGTACTGCAACAGGCCTATTCCCATTTCGTACACACAGACCAAGTGAGCTGCTGTAATCTGAGAAGAAACATCTGGTTCACAAGTTTTTTTGCTCATTCTTTTCTAAACTGAAAAAAGCCCCAACCTCAAGTCTCTCCAAAACCCCACCCCTTCAAATGCCCATGGAAATGTCCAATAATTATCTGCCTTTTCAAAATCAGCAAAGTATCACTTTGTTGTGATTTAGCTCATTTCAAACCTGTTCCTCAGGAAATGCCACTATTAAATTCCAAGCAATACTTTGGGCGAACCCACTTAGCATACAATAATAGAAAAATATATTCGTTCCAGGTGCCTTCTTGGCAGAACCTGACATTCGAGTCTGTTTATTCTTTCCACTGTCTCCCAAACTCCCTTCAGATTTTGTTATTCTGTAATCCTCCAGGTTGCCTCGTCTCTTTCTCATGCAAGAAATTGTTGGGGAGGGAAGGAGCTTTAATGAAAGGAACATGGATCAGAGCCACAAAATTATTCCAAACATGGCTGGCCTTTGTTTTCTTATTTTGCAGTTGACCCACATGCATTATAAAACAGCCTCCTCTATAACCACCATCCCATTAAAAAAAGTATTTAGAGCCTCAAATATTCTGCATGTTTTAAATGGAATTTATTCTTTTGTTTGCATACTTGTTTATTACCTAACATTGTGCAAGGTATCGTATAGAGCACATAGGACAATGCAGATCAAGCACACAGGCAAAGAGCAGAAACAAATATTGCTGCCCATAAAGTGTTGGAAATTACAGCCAGAGCTTCCAAAATAACTTAGACTTCTGTGTATTTGATTAAAAAAAAAAAGTCTGTATTTTGTTAGGTCATTTTCAGGGGTTGGGGATGGGATGACTGGCAGATGCTGAAAATTAGGTGCATATAGGAATCTTTCAGCAGAACCACTAAAAACATATGTGCCCCAAATACTTGATCACTTTTAAAAGCCTGATGATGGATTTTTTTTTTCATTTCTTTATCCATATTTTGAGCATCATTTGCCATTTTGATAATAGGTGTTTATAGTAATTTATTATTGGTCTCTGCAGTGGAGATACATGGATTTGATGGACGGACCACTTGGGGAATAAGCAACTGGCTAGATAGCTGAACTCAAAAGGTTTTGGTCAATGGCTCAATGTCCAAGTGGAAGCCAGTGACAAGTGACATTCCTCAGGGATTAGTACTGGGGCCAGTGCTGTTCAACATCTTTGTTGGAGACATGGACAGTGGGAGTGAGTGTACCCTCAGCAACTTTGCTGACGACACCAAGCTGTGTGATGCAGATGACCCCATGAAGGGAAAGGGATACCATCCAGGGGGACCTGGACAGGCTTAAGAGGTGGGCCTGTGTGAACGTCATGAGGTTCAACAAGGCCAAGTGCAAAGTCGTGCACACAGATTGGGGAAATCCCAACCACAAAACCAGGTTGGGTGGAGAATGGCTTGAAAGCATCCCTGAGGAGAAGGACTTGGACTGAGAAGCTCAACATGAGCTGGCAGTGTGCACTCGCAGCCCAGAAAACTAACCACATCCTGGGCTGCATCAAAAGAAGTCTGGCCAGCAGGCCACGGGAGGTAATTCTACCCCTCTCCCCCTTCACTCTTGTGAGACCCCATCTTGAGTACTGCTTCCAGCTCTGGAGTTCTCAGCATGGAAAGAACATGGACCTGTTGGAACACCTCCAGTAGAGGGCCATGAAAATGATCAGGGAGCTGGAGCACCTCCCCTATGAAGACAGGCTGGAGCACCTCCCCTATGAAGACAGGCTGAGAGAGTTGGGGTTGTTCAGCCTGGAGACAAGAAGGCAGCTCTGGCAAGACCTTATAGCAGCCTTCCAATACCTAAAGGGGGCCTACAGGAGAAACGGGAAGGGAACTTTATCAGGTAGTGGAGTGATAGGAGGAGGGGTAATGGTTTTAAACTGAAAGAGGGGATATTTAGATTAAGTATTAGGAAAAAAATCTTTACTGTGAGGGTGGTGAGGCACTGGAACAGGTTTCCCAAAGAAGTGGTGAAAGCCCCATCTCTGTAAGCGTTTAAGACCAGGTTGGGGGGGACTGAGCAACCTGATCTATTGGGAGGTGTCCCTGCCTGTGGCAGGGGGGTTGGAACTTGATGATCTTTAAGGTCCCTTCCAACCAAACCATTATGTAATTATAAAGGCTGATATCTGTGGAGCTCTCAAAAGAAATAAGCTTTATTCAGAAACAATTTTTATTACAAATTAGTTTCCTCTCAACCCGAGAGTCAATGCTAAAAATTATTACAGGTGTTTTTTTTTTTTCACCTCTGAGTTTCAAGACAACTTTGGCAATGACCAAAGGGTCCAATAAAATGTGACTGCTACCAAACACAAGAACATGTCAATAGTGAGATCCAGAGCGGAGAATCATAGAATGATTTGGGATAGAAGAGATCTTCAAGGGGCATCTAGTCCAATACCCGCTGTGATGAGTGGGAACACTGCCTAGATCAGGTTGCTCAGAGTCCTGTCCAACCTGACATTGTTTCCAGGGATGGGGCATCTACCACTTCCCTGGGCAACCTGTTCCAGTGATTCAGTAACCTCAGCATGCATAAACATTTTTTCCTTTATTTCTAGTCTAAAACTACCCTCTTTTAGTAAAACCACTAGCCCTTGTCCTGTTGCAACATGCCTTGCTAAAGCATTTGCCCCAGTCTTTTCTGTAGGCCCCCTTTATGTACTGAAAGGTCGCTATGATGTCCCCCTGGAGCCTTCTCTTCTCCGGGCTGAACAACCCCAGCTCTCTCAGCCTGTCCTCATGAGAGGTATTCCATCCTTCTTTGTGGCCCTCATCTGGATCAAGTCCAACAGGTCCATGTCTTTCCTGTGCTGAGGACTCCAGAGCTGGATGCAGTACACCAGGTGGGGTCTTACTAGAGTGGAACAGAGAGGCAGAATCACTGCCTTGAACCTGCTGGCCACACTTCTTTTGATGCAGCCCAGGATGTGGTTGGCTTTCTGGGCTGCAAGTGTGCACTGCTGGCTTATGTTGAGCTTCTCAGCCACCAACACTCCAAGTCCTTCTTTAGCAGAGCTGCTCTCAATCCCTTCATCCCCAAGCCTGAGATTCACACAGCCCATTTCTTGAGCTTGTCCAAGTCCCTCTGGATGGCATCCTCCAGTGTGTCAATTACAACACACAGCATGGTGCTGTCAGCAAACTTGCTGAGGGTGCACTCGATCCCACTGTCTATGTCATTGATGAAGATACTAAACAATACTTGAGCCAGTATGGACTGCAGAGGAACACTGCTTATCACTAATCTCCATCTGATTTTACTATGATTTTATCAATCATGAGATTAGGATTTTATATTTGGGTAACAATACAGATCTTAAAGCCTGAGCCACTGGGCTTGCCTCTTATCTGCTACATATTTTATTCTACTTCTTACCTCATCTACCACCGAATCACTTCAGTGCAACCTCTCTTTCTAGGTTATGGTTGTATCAGATAGGACATGTGCTTCATATTCATAGTAGGTTTTTATTAATAATGCACTTACTGAACTGAATTCTGGGCAGACAATACAGTGTATCTTCCTTCTGTTTTTCACTTAATTAATTTGAACTGTGGACAAAATCTTATGTGAAAACCTTCCTTCCATAGTTTTACATGACTAATGCCTGCAGAGCTTTACCCTACGAAGACAGCAATAATACAAATCACGTCTTATGCTTTCAGCCCTGAGAGCACTGTACAAAAATGTCATACCTATTCCTCTACAATGCAGATTTCACTTGTCTGACCTTCACACCAACTGAAAACTCACTGGACTTAAATCAACATAAAGACTGTTTTAGAATACAGGCCACTTTTTATCACATTTTTTATTTGCTTGTGATGGATATTTAAGGAGAGATCTATTTAGAGAAGACTTCTAAATTCTCTCTTCTCTAAAGGACTTTGCCAGTGCCTGTCCTGGTCTTCTGGAGGCTGTGACAAACCTCTAATAAATGCACATTGATCCTGCTGGAAATCCCTGGCATTGAAAATATAGAAAGAGATGATACTCCAAAGAAAATCAAAGAAACAAATCTTCTTACCTTTCAGACCTTCACTCTGCACAATAACATATACAACATTCAATAATGACTATTGAAAAAAGAGCATTTTGCAGTTTAAGCAGAAACTGTTCCGTACCATGAAAAAAAAAGTGTGATCATTATGCTTGAAAAGTGATGTTCTCCTTCACAGAACAATTCTTTCTCTAATCCTTTACTAGGAAACATGTTTTCAGGGATAGAATTGTGTAGAAATGTATTATGTACACTAACAGATTGTCTGCCTACAGGCAAGCCAGATGTTGGTCTTTACAGAATACAAAAAATACAGAATTTAAAATCCAGATTCCTAAATCAAACACACATAGTTGTTTGCTTGTCAAAACGGTTTGCTTTCCTGACAGGCTGACCAGGCGGCAGTTCCTACTGATTTTTTAAAAGCTCAGGACTCCTTCATTTAGCAACCTTGATATAAAATTAGAAAGCTAACTTTAGATACCCGGGTTGGAAAATGTTGGTGGCCTGTAAATATGATTACATGTCAGACAGTGTAATTAAGTTCCAAGGAAATAATTGCTATGTTATATCTATCTATCTATCTATCTATCTATCTATCTATCTATCTATCTATCTATCTATCTATCTATCTATCTATCTATCCTTACACACCCATACATCCCTGACTAGTCCCCCCAGCACATGAAATTAGCACTGAGACCATGAAATACATCTGCCTTCTGTTAACTCTGACCCATTCTTTCTGAAAGAAGTTAGCTACTTAAGTGTACTTCTTGCCTACCTACTTGCTTTGATTGGAAAATAAATTATATGTGATGCTATTTTGTCTATCCCTGTTTACCTCACTGAGAAGCTTTCCAACCATCTTGGCACCATCTTCTCAAGACAGGAAGCAGAAAATTGTGACCACATAGGGTAAAGGTGGTGCCCTAACAAAGCCACAAGGACTCTAAATTTAAGCCAGCCATAAAAGCTTTGAAAATGATGACACACAAAGAAGGAGAAAATACGGGGAATGAAACACCTTAATTTTGAAAAACCACAATGTTCCACCCAGCACTTTTAGAGCTTTGAGCTCTGAGGCATGAATTAACCACAGGCAGAGCTTTTAACCTACCAAACACAGGCACTCATTCTTTGTAACTTTGCAGCTGCATAAAATGGCATGGATGTGTATTACCAACATAAAGTGGATTCTCAACATGTCTATGTCTGTTTAAAAAAAAGGCAACACACTCACAGTCCAGTAGGCCAAGCACCTGTTTCAACATATGCCTGGTACTCCCAAAGATGAGCCTGTGACCCTTCATTCTGGAATGCAAAATTCAGGGTACCATACTAGTACTTGACTTAGAAAGCCCAGAGCACCCTTGTTCTGAAAAAAAGTGTTCTGCACTACATCACCTTGAGCTTGGGTCCCCCCACAAAAAGCAGCTGAAATAAGCAGTGTGAAAATCTTGGCCTGGAGTTTGTGATTTCAAAACCCTTGTGGGTTGGTCATGTTCCACAGAAAGGTGCTGACATTATGTTTAACTGTGACTGTAATTAAATCCATTTATTGCATCATTCATTATCCATTTGTATTCATTAGTCAATTATTGTTATAAATTAAGTGTTCTTTGGATATCACTTTCATTTGAATAACACTCTTTAAAGGACAAGCAAATGGTATGAGGTGCTCTCTCAAACATGACGCTATCCAGAACCAGTGGTGAGTGGAAAACTGTTATGTACATTAAAGTAAGCTCTTCCCTGAATTAGGGAAATGCTGACTAGTGTTTCCTCTGAAGGTATGTTTTGAGGAAAAATTTGTGTGCTGGCAAATGTGAATATCAAATTAATCTGAAAATAAAACCCTACTCTCTGGAATCTACTTCCCCTCAGAGCAGGCACGGTCTAATCATTGCTTTCCTTGGAGCAATATTGTGTTTTAGTTTCAGGCTTGGGTTTTGTTGTTTTTTTTTGTTGCATGTGCTCAAAAGACAGGGTGAAACTATAGGAACATTGGGGCAGAGGAAATTCAAGTAACAAAGCACGTGACATGGCCAAGACACACTTTACAGCCATCTGCAGATTACTGCACTTGCCTGAGGTGTGTCTTTGCTGAAAAAAATGACTCCACAGCCCAGAGCAGTACACCGTATTTAAAAATCTCAGCCTGGAATAATTCTGAAATTTGTTAGAAGCTTCAACTCCGTGTCCCTAGCAACTCTGAATCCCAAATTTCAGGTGATTTTGGTAGCACCTGAGAAAAGCATCTTCAGACTATGACCCAGAGGCACCCTGAGTCCCACTGGTGGGGAGCAGGCTCTCCTTGGGAGGTGTGCTGTGGTGGTAACTGGGGACCACGGTGCCGGTCTCATCTTCCTGCTTGCTGCATACTTTCCCTCTGTCATGCTTTACCTCTCATTTGCTGTAGCTCAGCTGAGGTGGGAGAGCCTTTCTCTCCTGGTCTTCTGTTGCTCAGGCAGGTCCCAGCAGGTTTCTAGGCCCCTGCAAGGCAGGACCCCAAACTGATGAGTGAGTGAAGCACTTCTGTGTGAGTCAGATGGCGAGATTGACTATAGTAGCGGGTGTGCCTGGGTATGACAGCATCTACCAGGGAGGTATGCGAAGCTGGCCAGCAAAGCAAAGTGCCTCCACCCACTGTGTCAGGCCACAGAAAGGGGAAGATGCCATGGAGCAAGTGCAAGGCATGGCTTTGTGCATCAACACCCATGAAGCAGAAGCCAGATGTGTAAATCTGGTTTGGCTTGCTGATGAACTTGACTGCCTACACAGGAGAGAAACTCCTCTAGATACTGAAAAGAACCTTAAAACTCTATTATATTTTTTTCTTTCCATTAGAAGCAGCCCATTTTATTTCTCCTGATAAGATCAACTTTTTTTCTTTAACACTATATGCTTTATATAGACACTGGATGTAACAAAGATTGAAAATCCTGACCTTATGGAAAGCAAAACTCTAGTTGATATCACAAAAAAGAGTTTGAGGATTTCTTTCCAGTTCTGTCTATCTGCTCAAAACCTTTTCCTTGACAAAGGAAAGTTGACAATGGTCACCTTTTTACTGAAATAAACAGGTGAAGCTCTAGTTCAAATGTTTAAAAGAAATTTGTGTAGTTGTGTATATGCCTGTCCAAACAAATGTGTAAAAGCAAATGACATTCAGAAACTACACTTATTATTGGCACATGATGTTACTCCATCTCCATGGATTAGATGTCTTGCTTCTGTTGTCAGAGATCACTCTGACAACAGAAGCAAGACATCTAATCCATTACAATATCAAGACATCATCAACTAACTCAAATTACATTAAAATGTGCAGTAAAATATTGTTTTCCATAGAAATTAGATGTAGGGGGTAACATTCAGTAGAAAATAAGGTTGAAGGAGTCTTGTGGTGGCAATCAGGCCACTAGACTTATGGGATCTGTGAAACTGTAGCGGAGAAACGGAGCCCAACTCTGCCAGAGTCAGAGAGATGCTTTTGAAAAGATGGACAGGGCTCCCATTATAGGGATCTCATTGTTAAGACACAGTCTCTGCATGAGATAATAAAGGGAGAAGACAGTGGCTTATTTTGCTTACTTTTAAATCTGGGACACTGTGGCTTCTTTAAGGCATTTCAGTTCCCCAAAAGAGACTCATGATAGGAGCAGGTTTGTACTCTAGAGAGGACACCAAAGAGGCAATCTACCAGAAGCCTTCCAAGGAATGTAGGTTGTCACTGCTCCCTGCTCTGCCTCGAAGCCTGACTTCACACAGGGGGAAAAAAAAGGAACTACAGGAGGGCAGATTGCCTGGCCTTAAAAGGAGATTTCCAATATGGAAATGTTGTTTATAGTCTGACTTTGCTGGTTGCTAAATGAAGGGGAATATACAAATAGGGAGGCACACTCACATGGATGTTCTTAAGGGGACCTCTACACCCTCCTCTTTTTCCTTCTAAAAAAACATCCCCACTCTTCACCTCTCAGTTACGGAAAAGTTCTCATTTCTGTGACCTCAATAAAGAATTCTATTCCGAGACCAAAATGCTGAGTCGTCTCTGGTGAGGGGGGCAGCTGAATCTTATATACCACTCTGGAGATGGACTGTTTTTCCTCTGTGCAGTTTCTAAAGGCGGGGTATACTATTAAGAGGCTTGTCTACAGACATAAGGGCAATAATCTGACTGGAGCCAGTCGGCCCATGACCTTAAGTGCACCATTTAAAAACCACACCTCAAGCCTTGCCCTCATTCTTACTCCACCCTCTGCAGAACAAATCACACCACTCCAGTTTCATAACTCCGGGAGGCTATTTACCCACTTTGGCTGTGGTGCCACCACCAGCTTTCGGGAGAACTGAGTTAGACAGTCGGTGATAGCTGTAAGAGAAAAATCTTTCTTCTGACTTCTCTTGAGTGCCTCTACTTGCTTGTCATGTTTCCCTTTCATAGCTTCACAGCACATATGAATGAGTTTGCATGGATTTTATCAAGAACAGTATTATGAGTAACATATTTTCATGGGTCACAGAACAACTTGTATCAATCCAGCTAATTAGCTCTTTTCTGTGGTACTGTTTTTACATGAAATATTTATTCAGTTTTCTTATCTACTGGAATTTGTGATGTGCAAAGACATACCACGAAGAGATGCGTTATTAAAACCACAAAAAAAAAATCTTTATTTGTTCACAAAAGCATTTAAAAGCAAATTCTCCTAAGGGATAAAAGAGGCAGAGAGCAAACTGAAAGAAGATGAAGATAAGACAGACAAAGAGACAGAGCAAAGCTTTGCCTAACATCTGGATCTGGCACCTCACCCTACAGTCTTCTGAATTCTCCTTTCAGCCTCTTTGTTACATTACTGGCTTTTTAGGTTGACTCCTGTCCATTTCCTGGAAGCTCTGAGAAGCTACAACCTGCCTAATGACACACATTTGCCCACCAAGTAATTCTCTATCAGCCTTTGTAGGGTTGGGCAAATGCTGGAGTGGAAGCTGTACTCTCTGAAAGCTGCTCCTGGCTGTTGGCTGTAGGGATAAAAGAGCATAAACCCATGGCAGGATTGGCCAGCTGGAAGGTCACCTAGATCATCCCTTGCCCAAGGCAGGTCAGCCATATCCCTGTTCTTCCTGGTGCCTGTTTATCAAACCTATTCTTAAACAATACAATCCCTCCAGGTAATCTAGTCTAAGTCTTCCTTTCCTCTGTCACTAGAAAGTGAAAAGTATTTTAGCTGCATAGTACTTGCCCCCAGTTTATCTTATCTAGCATATTAATGGAGAACATCACACCTGTTAGCTGTCTTTTATGTACTTATGGTATCATGCTCCTCCTTCAGTCCCCCTTTCAGACTAAATTACCAGAGATGAGTAGTCACATATTTTGTAGGCCACTTCTCTAAAACCTTTGATCATACCCTCTGCTTCCTCCTATATGATTCTCCTATCCTATCTGTTTTTTCCAATATCACAAACTAGAATATCCAGGACAACACTCAAACCCTGATCTGAGGATTTACAAGTACTACTAAAACTAGAGAGCTATTTCACATATCAATCAATCTCTACTCCTGGGTTACATCCCAGACTGGTGTTTGCCTCTGCTGAAACCCCTGGTACTTCTGGCATTATGTTCAGACTGGATCCAGTACACCACTTGCAAGCTTTTCTCTGCAGAGTTGCTCTCTTGCTGATTCCTTCCCATTCCTCCTGCCTGCAGCTGGTTACTACTAAGTGCAGTTTCTGGCACTTGTTGAAATGCATCCTATTTTTTCAGCTCATTTCTATATTTTGTCATGATCAATTTGAATTCTAATTCTGTCCTTCAGCCCACTTGCAGTCCTTCCCAAATAGTCATTTGCAAATTTGAGAAATGTGTTCTCCTCCTCCATCACCAAGATCATTAATGTAAACTTTGAATGGTATAGGATCTCTTTGGAGCTCCTCAAATAATTTTCCACTGAATACAGTTTTTCACCTAGATTTCCAGCCACCCCTTTGTAGACATCTCCAGGCCACATTTCCTTTGCCAACAACCTGCAGGACAGAATCAAAGGCTTGCTTACTGGCTACTTGTCCTCTGGGCATGCAGTGTCAAAGCTGGCATCAGGCCACACAGGGGACTGAAAATCACCGCTTCTGCTATCATTCACTATGGATGCTGCCCTTTAAGGAGCTCAGCCAAACCAGAAAAGCAGGGCCTTTGTGTTCCAGCACACTGCAAAACAACTCTCAGAAGGAATGTATGAAATCAAAGCAGTTTCTACCTTTAGGCTGGTTTTGGATTGCGAGCAAGAGGCCAAAATTCAACCCTCAGAGGACAGTGGTGTGCATTTCCCACTGTCATTGGAGGGGGGAAATATGCAAGTATTTCAAGGATGAATTTGGACATGTTACTTATGCACATGCATTCTTTCTCTTGATCTCTACATGCAGGGCACTGATGTGATCCTGAAAAACTCATTATCCAACAACTGGGACCCCTGAGCTCTGGCTGTTATGGAACAGGGATGTTTATTATAGTTGGCTTACATGCTTCTTCACCTGTCAAACTTCTGACTTCAAATTTTGTTACAAAAATTGAAAAATACTATTCAAATAGAGCTGTTTGTGTTTGAAATAAGCATTTTATTAGTCTTAGATTTTCTTAAAAATATTTTTTTTACCTTTCACTGCAGACAACTTCTACTGATTTTGCAAAAGATTTTGCCAAAGGACTGATGCTGTATCCAGATTTTGCAAATTAGACTTTATTATTTTGTTCTGCCCTTGGCTTGCCATTTATCTTGGTGGAATTCCCACCTGCTTCTTCCAGGTGCTGCCAACACAGATTCGTAGGAGCTCTATTAACTTTTAAAGTGCCAGTTAACATCATTCTAAAAAGCCACTTGTTTTCATCTTACTGCCATCAGTCAAAAAAAAAGCAGCACCCCTCTTTTCAGCAGCTCATTAAATCTTATTAAAATACATGCCTACAAAATAGGTAAATTGACTCCACAAATCCACTGTGACAGTGTCCAGCCTGTCAGCCATTCTTTGGTTTTTTGTTTTTTTTTTGGTTTTGTTTTTTTTTCCTCTCTTTTCTTTTTTTTTCTTTCCTTTTCTTTTAGTAGCAATCTACCAGCCTGGTAAGAATGGATACATAAGTCCTGCGCTCTCTCTCTCTCTCATTTCCCCCAGCTTCATTTAATTTGAGACTTTACTAATTCATGCAAAAGAGATTTGTTTCTTCACTCCTTACATCAGGGTGACTCTGAATACTCCACTGACATTTTCCTTTACAATAGCTCAAATAGAGGAAAATTAAGGCCCTGGACTTGTCTATCTCTAGGCAAAATATTTCTGTTAAGCCTAGCTAATATACGCTGAATGTTTTTAGGTAATTTCACTTTCTTTCACTTTTCTTACGTATAAATAGGTATTGCATATGTGTCAGCCAGCAGGCCATTCACAAAAGAGCAGCTTCTGTGTCTCTAGTTTGAAAAGAACAAATAAGAACCACCGATTTCCAAAGCAGCAGTTCTGATAAGAGTAGCTGATTAAGTGAAATACAGATGGAATAAAAGACTACCATCTGCCTTCCTGTTTTAATTTTTGTGGTAAATTCTGAGAGCCTGTATCTCTTATTTATGCATATATACACATATGAATCATAGCCGCAGGGCGAATGGGGAGTACATGAGCATTAGTAATTTGATAAAACAAAACAAAACATGAAAAGAAAAATAATTCCTTGTGTTATTTTTAAAGGAACCTTTATCTTTTGTTTGAACTTCAAACAGAGCTAATGCCAAGTAACCCAACCTTAATTTACCATGAAAGGCACTAATATCCAGTCCTTCACTGAAATGATCCACAATCAGCATTCCCTTCAGGATCTTTGCAACAGTCAGTGGAGATATTTCTTTGCTGTTTCCTACTTGTGAATATGCTTTAAAATAAATTATTCATCCTGCGTCCCCTACCTTTCATCATTATCTCTGAAGAGGGAATCAAGACGAGAAACACAATTGCTGCAAATTCATTACTTTATAATTGTCATTCTCTCCTGTGACTCCCTTGACCAAAAGAGTAGTTCATGAATTGCTGGATTGCTCAGATCATTTGTAACTTCTAAAATACTATTACTACCTAGCACTTGCTCAATTAAAGTTTAGACTTATCAGGAGAGGAGAGAAAATAACAGGGGGGCACCAGTGCTGGCAAAAAAGCTCCAACGTTCCACTTATAATGGCACCACATCTAGCTCCATTCATCCATAAATGAATCATGGCAGATCTGCTTGGTCTAACTTTATTCTTATCACTGCTTATGCTTCAGTTTGCATAAGTGCAGTTGCCTGATAGCTACAAACAAGTGGAAGCCTTGTTGCGAAAGTAATTGTTTGCATGTGAAAAGACACAGTGACAGAGAAAGGAGTATTATGGAGAGTGTCCTCCATAATATTATATGATTATGGAGACCAAATTTTTTTTCAAAGCCTAGGGCATGAGATCTTTTGATCAGAACCTAGCTTTCCAGTCAAATTTTATTAAAAAAACAGAAAGAAAAATGTGTATATTTCTACAACTGTAAATCCAAGAAGCAATTTAACATCATAGAATCTTTGTCAGTTACATCAATCCCCCAATTAAAAGCAGAAAAAGACCACATCTGAGGGCAAGCTCCTTATGAAATGGCACCCAGCAAAGTGGTAACTGAGGATTAGTAGGAAATCTGGAGCTGGATGAAATACCAAGTACCTCATGGATAATGCCTGAGCTCAGTTGAAGGGAATGAACATCTCTCCCACTACAAGAGCACAACAGTCCCCTATTGCTTTTCATCTTTAAGTCCCTAATGTAACTGAGATTATAGACCAAACTTCACAATCTTTCCTTAGATGGCAAATTAAGCAGGTCATGTTTCAAGCTATTGTCTTTGCCATGTCCAGTGCACAAAGGCCTTTCCTGGTAGCTGCCGTGGGTGGGTGTAACCCAGTAAGTAAGATGAGAAAAAGAAGCTCGGGCTTGCCATGCCGTTTAAACTCCAAGTTTAATTGTATCTGGTTGCTGATATCTATGTAGCTTTTTTAAACTGTAAATAGAGACTGGCTACTCAAACGGTAGCTGCAGAAGCCTTCTGACAATTTCATCTGGTGACAGGAGCTAGCTTCAAAGAAGATTAGTAACTGCTATTGAGAATATTCATTGAGAACTCACTCTGCCTGCCTGCAGATTACAAAGGTTTACCGGCAGTCCCGCTAACCTATACAGACTGGGGTTGTTTTAACCATCCAGTTGCAGCAGTTTCTTAGTCTTCTGGACTCAATTTACCACCAGCTTCTTTTAGCTGCAACAAGTTGAAGAAAGGAATACGACTCTTTTAAGACTGAATTTAGCCAAGAAAACTACGCTAGGAAGAGCTACATCATACATTAACTGGGATTTCCATTCAGTTCTAATTAGGCTGCATAAAAATGTCTCCAAACATATTTAACTTGTATGCAGCGGCATCATGTTCAAGGCTTAAAATTTTAATTTATGGGTTTGGGTGGGTGCCTGATACTTCTAATGTTTAATGAATCTGTCCTCACTTGGCAATTTGCCATTGGTGATCATAGAGTTTGTGCATGCCCCTAGGTATTTATATCTATAAAATTGATAGTGTGTGAAATGTCTTATATTTGACAAAACATGGCTGTTTTATTTTCTTCTGAAATGACATAATTACTCCTGCAGGATATGTGGTCAGTTAAAGATTTGCAATTTTTCATATTAAAGAGTTCTATATATTATTTCTGACAACCAATGTTTATTTTTTGTGAAAGATTCAGAGTCTGTTTAGTTAATGGGTGCATTTTGTTTAAGTCTTACACTGGAAACTCCCTAGGACAGGGCTATCTTTGTGTCCTAACACAACTGAAACAATAACTTTAAAAAGCTCTGTAAAAATGGGATTTTCCATTAATTGTACCGATGGTGATTTGCTAAAAATACCCAGAGAAATTAAAGTGAAGTGGTATAAAAGTTAGCAAAACACACAAAAAAATCTTAGTCTACATTAAACAAAGAAAGGAACAAGAGACAACAAAAAGCTCATGGATGTTAATAAAGTGAAAAAGGGATAATCCTTTTTTTATTCAAGCAAGTCTTTTAAAATATCTTTATTTTTTTCCTTTCAAATACCATATATGAAATATTTAAGTAAAATTTCTACTCCCTTGCCAATAACTACTTAAAAACTACAGTGCTAAAAAAAGACAGAACAAAATCAGGAAGGCATGCACATATGAAAATAAAACCAACTTAAAGTCCTCTGGATA
>VZTM01035995.1:46453-60800 GCA_013400555.1 Jacana jacana
TTTTTATGGGTTTCAGAAAATGCTACAGAATCAAATGCAGATATAGCGAAGGGATGTATATTTTTCAGATATTATTTTCCTGAAGTGATGTGTTCACTTTCTGAATCAACATGCTTTCCGTCCAAAGGGCCTATTATGAGGGGGGGTAAGGAGAACAAGTTAAAAAAAATGTAGAGAAAAGGCAATAAAGACTCCAGTACTACTAACTTAATTTGAAACTGAGTGATGCTCAGATGATCATGTTCATTGATATTTCTGTGCAAATTAGACAAAAAAGGAAGCAGTAAGTACACTGGAATAAGTGTTGTTTGTTAAATCCTACTATAAAGAGTGGTGGCACGTTTGTCTCTCATAAACTCCACTGACATAAAAAACCTAGTGTTCCTGGAACATTTCAGTTTAGCTAAGAGGTTACACTGCTGAGCACAGCTTTTTTCATGCTTTTACTCTTCCCTCCCCCCTCTTTTTGTTTTGCATCTGACGATTGGATAAAACCTCAGTGATTAGCTTCGTTGCAGGCAACAAGTCTGATTCTTTAATGTAGCTGCTCTGCTCCTTAGCTTTGTTTTCATTATTATTTGCATTGTGCAGCAGATGACTAAGAGATAGTCAAAAGATCAAAGGTTTCCTTTGATGGTTTATATCACGGATCCCTGCTGTATTAAAAAGGATCTCAGGTCAGGACATTCTTGTTCACACGCAGATCTGAACAAGGGGCTGCACGGGGTGATCAAACTGGATGAAGGCTGAGCACATCCATCAAAGGACTGACCACATTGGTCCAAACAGAAGAGGAGGTTCTACCTCCATAACCATGACATTAACTAGTGACAGATGTCTCCCTGTGGCTACTGCTTTGATGTGTCAGGACTAAGAAGAACCGGAGAACATAGAGAGGTTACACTTTCCACATTACTCTAGAACTGTTTTATTAAAAAAATAAAATCATATTTCATAATGAGCAATTTCTAATATCAAAGGGGTTTTGTTCTTTACAGAAGAACACAGATAAACCCATCTTGCATAACCAAGCCACACGGTATCAGGTCACGATATGTGTCTCTTATACATTGCTAAAGGCAATGTGCAATCTTGCAAACATTTTGTAAACAATAACAAAGTAGTCATGGCAGCACCTGCACAGCAGGGAGATGGAGATATTGAGACCAACAGGAAGGCCTAGTATCCAGAAGGTGGTCTGGTGCAACTTGTCCACTTCCATATTTAAAACTCCTGCCTGTAGGCTAAAATGATTTTGTGTGTTTGTGAGTGATGACATTTTTATACCATTTAGGATATATCAGGCAGAGATTGCTTTTGCAGCAGGTCTGTCAAAGCCCATGCAGTAAGCATGATGCTTATTTAATGACTGCTGGCATTTCTCTCTTGCCAGGTGTCTCACCAGTGTGCAGAAGACAAGGACTGCTGTTCTCTTTCATGACCCATATGCCAGATATAGCAGCCTGCCCTAACTTAGAAGCCACTGCCCAGATGCATTTTGGTTGCAATTTCACAGAGCAGGGAAGAAATCATAGTCTGTACTGTGTCAAGAGGGTATAAGGCCAAGGAAATCCTTTGCAAAGGATAGTCTACTCCCACGCTGGGTATGGTCACTTCCCTACCCTGAAGCCCAGAGAGCTTTTTCCTCCAGGACACGATTTGCATGCTTCTGGGTTTCCCATCATGTCAATGAAGGTGCCACTTCCTCCTACTCTAATGAGACATTTACTCTGAAAAGGTACCCAAACAACCTACATTAATTACTTGAGTAAAACAGAAGAAAAGCAATAAAAAGCCCCCATTTTTTATGCCATGCAATTTTGTTTACATTAGGACTTTTACTAAGGTAAATGCTGTCAAAAATAATCTCATGCCTCTAAAGAATATTAATCTAACATTAAAAGCTATAAGTGTAGACTTATTCTAATTTTTATAGGCCATTTCCAACTGCCATTACTTGCAACAACAGCATGGCTACACCTCAAGGGGTAGGATTCAGTTCTGAAAACATCATGTGAGGAGAGGTTTCTAACCTGAAGAAAGCACTAAAGCCACTTCCTTTATGTTAGCAAGGCCTCTCTCTCATAGTAGGAAGCTCATGGCACTTCCATAGTTCTCACAGAACTTCCAAAGACCAGTTCATTTTGCTTAGCCTACCTTCTGTGGTATGATGCTACAGAGGAAGCCTTGTTAACAAATTTCACTTGGATATGTAGACACTAAAAGTTAAGCAAAATAAATCCCACCTGTTATGGTTTGATAAACCCACAACAATTTAATGTCATTTAGAAAATTATTCTATCACTTGATCCCTCCCGACCTGGGAATAGGAATCATGGAAAAACAAGGAAACACGAGCTTTGAAATATATGTAGCTCTAGTAGGATAAGACTAAATAATGCACATTAATAACACTAAAGAACCAGTGTTGATCTCAATGCCAATATAAAATATAAAAGGACTATACTCAGGCAATTCTATCAGTAGGAAACTGTGCACTCCAGCAGTTGGCAGCAAACTTCAGACACTGTGACCGTGATGGCTTAGGGAGGAAGCAAAGGCCTCAGGGGTCTGGCATCAGGGCAAGAAGTTCTCTGGACTGCTGCCATCAAGGGAGAGCAAAAACTTCACTGCAAACTTTCTAACTTATGTTGAATATGACGTTGATGCTATGAAATAACTGCTGGCCAGCTTGGGTCAAGTGCTAAGGTCTGTTTCCTTCTCATCCCTGTACTTGGTGACCTCAAAAACACCAAGACTTTGAAAGACACATACCACAGATGACTATAAAATAAATATTTTCACAAATTCAGATATTAGAGTCTTCTAAAAGTGCAGTTTTCCCAAGCACTAGAAGAGAAATTAGTCCTGTGTCACTCAAACCAGAACACTATCATAACACACAATGGCTTTCCACTGCACAACTGATGTAACAGCTGGGATTTTAGAAGGAATCTTGGCTTGTGGCTTTGTATTACTTCAACAGTTCTCACTCAGCTCATCATATATTGCTCCCCTTACGAGAAATCCACTGGGCTGAGTTCCCATTTCAAGTAGTATGCATCTGACAGTACCGTTGAGATGGCTTTTTCAATTGCACTACATTCTGTGCTTTAAAAAAACCAATGATAACTCCTTCCCAACCCTTGATGTAGTCAGCAGATGCTGGCTACAGAGTCTGAAAATCAAAGAGGAAGTTTAAGTAGAAAGCCCATTGCCGAGTAGCTTTGTAGGAGTACATATGAGAAAGTGTATGTTTTTAAAAATAAAAGCAGCTTTCTCCAACTATCACCAGAGCCAGCTTCTCCTACTGGGAGATACCAAGTGTCAGAAACCTCATGATCTGAGTGTGCTTATGAAGTAATGGAAAATTACAACTTTTAATCTATAGACTGCTTCAGGGAGCCTTTGTAGGAATATCAATATTAGCTGGATTAGCCACATAGTTACTTGACTTAAATTCCAAAAACTTGACAGGCTTACAGTCCAGATACTAGCTGTCCTCCTCCTCTCTACTGAGAAATTACCTGACAGCATAACAATTTTTTGCTCTGTTCTCAGAACATTGGCTATCCAGTTCCAGTAACTGTTATTTCTCTCGCATTTCCAGTCTTTGGCTGGTGGAAAAGGAGAGGAGATTCTGTTTTGTTACCCATGGATTTTTGCATATAAGGCCTTGCTTTCCAAAAAGATCACTTTTTAAAAGTCATCTAGGAATCATGTTTGGAAACACTTTTCACAGCAGTGAATGTTTCTGTAACATGTTAGTGGTGGTAGAGTAGATACTTGTAAAACAGAAAAAAGTCACAACTTAGTCTTGAAGACCTGTTGTAGGTCTCCAATTTCTCATCTAAAATAGAAGCATGTTTGATGTCTGAATGTACCAGAAATTTTTAGATTAATATTCTCAATTTGCTGCTGATGTATTATGAAAAGCAAAGTAATAAGGCTTGTAAGCAGTATTCTGGCACATAGTATTTTTGTGAGCTGCTCTTTTGTTGAATGTAGGCGCCAGAGTTACACTTCTGCTTGCAGAGAGAATGCCTGGCAAAAACGTGAGGGCAAAAGCACATTTGTGTATGCACAGACTATATCCCAGCCTGTCAACGACTTGAAATAACATGCAAATAGGTGCCAGTACATCTATCATTCTGTTTATTGTCTTTACTCACTTTCAGTTTGACTTCTTGTACAATTCTGGCTCTAGGCAGTTGATAAACACCACCGGACTACTGGATTTTGTTTCCCACCAACATCACATCTTTATCTTTTGGAAAGGTTGATGAAATACAAACAGTATAAGAAAAACTTTACTGGCAAGGGCCTCTGTGTCTTGCTAAACCAGAGCAATGTACTATGGTTGCTTTGTATCTGTTGCATAAAGTTTGTTTGAGTGACAGTCTGACAAATGGTCTTTTTAGCACTGAAAGTTAAACAAGGAATGGATTGAGTAAAATCACAACCTGGACTGACTCAAAATGACATATCAGGACCATTTTTCAGTGGTCAGTTTCCTGATGGTTGAATTAACTGCAGTTTTATCTCGCTCTGTATTAGCTGTTTTACCTCACTTTCACCAAATTGCTTTCTTATCATCATAAACACTACTGAATTACTGTAAACTGCCAAAGTGGCAGAAGTCTGCTATCCAGCCCATGGGTGCAATCACTGGTTTTTCCTCTCTCAGTTGTCCATTGTATTTGAAATCATCTCGAGAGAAACAAGCCAACAATCCAATATTTTATCTTGAATTATACAAACTGTTACATATAGTAACAACTCTATTTTCATACTCCTGGATATGAACTTCATGGACAAGTATATGTCAGACAAATACATGACGACAGAAAAAATAGCTTTGCTCTTTTGGCAGGTTTTGATGGGTTATAAAAGTATACATATTTCTGTGCAGGCCTCTCCAATAATTTTGTAGTTGCTAAGATGATATCCAGAGGTAACTGAAGGAAAGGTGTTGAGACTTTGACATGGATGGTTTGGAGGACCTCACAATTTCTCTCTTCTGAGGGTAAGAAAACCCACTATGGTGAGCTGTCAGAAGGTGGGATATAATATTCTGCAAGTTAGGGGTGAACTCTATGTCTTAATCATTTCCTGTTTCAAAGGAAGTACAAGGCATCTAGTCAAGACTTCTCTGTTCAGTAACACATGAGGTGGAAACCCCCCCAAAAGTGAGAAGGAGCCTGAAGTTAGCCCCACAGCTTCTAAGAAGTGCAAGAAAAAAGTCTGATTTTTGAAAAGACTGAAATTATTAACATTTCCTCCTTAACTTCTTTGCAGGAGAAAGAAGAGTCCTTCTGCTCAGGAGACAGAAAACCAGCATCTAAAATTTATCTTGCCTTTTCAGTAGTTAAGATTCACCATTACACTAATTTTGTGACCAGTACACATGCATTGTTTTTCTGATAACCACAGACTTATAAGAACTAGGCCCATTTGCCACTGCTATTACTGGAACACAGAAAAAGACAAAGATGAGTCAAGAGTGCCTGAAAAAAAAAAGTATGCTGTGATCTGATTCCAATGCATGATTATGAGCCCATCAAAATCTTTCTCCTGTAAACCTCCATATTCTTCCAAATTGTCCCTTTCAAAGGCAAAATGAGCCATAAAGGTAACTAGAAGACATAACTCTCTGTTCATTGGAAGCTGCCAGATTTTGGGATAGCAATTTATGTCCCCAGCTTCAATTAATTTCTCTTTGCTGTAGCTGGAATACTGCTTCTGGCCCTTTACCTTGTTGTAGAAGCTCAGAGCTGAACAGAAAACATGTCTCCACAGAAAAAGATCAATTTTGCTTTGGTCAATAATGTACTGGGACCTGGCAGATATAACAAAGCAGGTGTGTGTGAATAGGACTCATAAACAGTTTACAGGAAGCTATCATTAAATGTGTAATAATAGCAAAGTGCTGGCAAAATGAGACAACTAGACCAGACAAGGATACAGGACTTATAGGCTAGTGCTTTATGTAACATCCTCAAACTATGCTTTCTAGGTTGGTTCTCCAGCAATCTCATGTATGTACTAGTAGGTCTGTCATATGGTGCCCACATTTTTCTGGGATCTGAAAATACAAAGTCACCATAAAAGCTCCAGTGGCAAATGGGACAGGATGTTCTACACCCACCATTTGATATTTATCAGTGATCACTGGGACCAGAGAGGAAGTGGTTATTGAGAAACAGGTCTGCCTCGGCTGCTGATCTCCATTTGGATTACAGCACTGGTGACAGGCAAAGTCTTTTTCAACAGGTTTGTGTCATCAGCAAACAAAAGAATTAGAAAGAGATGTTGTTCTTCTGAGGGGCTCGGCCCCGGAGATAGCAGGGAGTGGAACTGCAGATGCTACACAGACCGCCTTTATTTTGACACCTCACAATGATTTTCCTGTGCATATTCTAGCAGTACCTGTTTCTGAGCAACAGAAACTAAAAGCCAACTAGTATGGATCAATCGAGTGTTAGTAAAGCTGTGACCTCAATAGACATCAGTATACATTCTTAGTGAAAGTTCCAGATGTGCCTCTTTATACCAGTAAGAGTTGAAACCGTGCTTAAAAACGGATCAAGCCCTCAATTTACCTGCTTTGGTTCACGTAGGAAAGGTTTAATATCATTTATGTAGTCTGTTTTCTTTCTAAATGTGAGGTCTTCTGAGTTGCCCACTATTATCAGCATTTGAAACAGACAGCAAAAGCTAGCTTCTTGTCATGATACTGAATTTTGGATGCAGGCACTTCATCGAGTGTGAAGCTTCTTCGCTTTCAAGAATAGGGACCTTGAATGCAACCCCCACTGAACGGTGTGGCCACCTGGGCACAAAGTGGACATGGTACGGCATGGCCATGTAGTCTTCGGTCAGCCTGTCAGGAGAAATGGCCCCCTTCACACATGAGCCACACTTACCCTCAGACCCTTGCCCTTGCTGTGCTGCAGCTATCCACACTCCTGCTGTTTCCTGAAATCAGCTCACTTCTACTTAGTTTCAAGAGTGCAACTGTTTAAGCAATGGTTGTGTTGTTTAAACTGCTTTGCAGAGCACCTGAATCATATACTCCATGAACTGACATTTCTATCTGCATTGCCATATTCATTCAGTGGCTTTATCCACAACACCTGGTCTCTTGTGTAGACTGCTGTTTCCAAACCTTTCCTATCACAACTTTTTCCTCCTGTTTGACTTAAATACTTAAGCATCTGTCTCTTCATCTGCCACCCTGAGTTGTTTGTTTCAACCTCTTTGTTGTTCCTTGGACTGCTGCTTCTCCTTGCCCCACTATTACTAATCAGCCAAGAAAATCATCATAGCTTCCTATTTCCTTCCACAGAACATCAGATCCATCGAAGACTGTGCATCTCTTTACTGAGGTCTAGAAATCAGTAGAAACCACAATATTGTTTTCTAAGTTGATTTGAAATGGAAAACTAATGTTCACACTTTGAGTGTGAAAAAGAAGGAAAAAGCATGACTCAGCTATGCATGTGACAACTGTGTCAGCCTGCTGGGAGCAGTGTCTTCAGACAAATTCTCTGACATACTCAGTAGGAGTCAACCACGTCGTGGATGTCAAGCCAGTACAGACCCACATGTATTCACCCTTGTATTTAAGATAAAAATAATTTGACTGGATGCAGGACAAGGAAAAGCTCTTGGGCCTTCTTGGAAGTAATTTCTGAATTTACAATGTGCCTTATACCTTGCACATAGCAAGATGAAAATATGACTGTTGATAAGCTAAGTGGGAGAGTACATGGTACTGTATAATTTTTAGATTCCATTAATATGAAAGGAAATTTTAAATTCTTTTTTTCTTTCCCCTTTTGGAAGGCTGCATACTGAATAGTTTAGATAGGGATGAACACTAAAAACAATGAATTATCTGTACCAGTTAATCTGCCCAACTGGGAGAGGCTGTGGCTGAAGCCAGGCATGTAGCTCTGTACTAGACAGTTGGGATTTATGTCAGCTCTCTGATCTAGAGCTGCATCAGGACCACAAAAGGTTTCCTGATTTGGAGTGTGTGGGCTGAAGGCTCCCCACAGCAACACAGATGGGACTGCAGGGGTCGTGGAGAGTGGTTCCAGGCAGACCCAAAATAGAGATGGTACTTGAAAAACTATGCAGCTTATCGCATAAAATAACATAGCTGGAAGGATCTTAAGGGTTTAAATTATTTTTCTAGATTATTGCAAGTAATACACAATTATGTGACTCATGAAAGCCCAGGAAAGAAAACTGGGTAACATCCAGTGCTGGGATACCTATCTCAGCTTTTGGGTAAATTTCTTCCCAGAATAAGCAGCCATCATATTACTCATTCACTTGAACATGCACATCTCCCTCTAACAGGCAGGCTCTCTAGACCTTTGAATAAACCCAGGGTTATAATGTTAATTCCCTTACAAAAAGATTTTGTTAAAGAAAAAGGAGAAGATACTATTGGATTTAAAAGGAAAGCTGTGTTTTGGCCAGAAGTTCCAAGTATCAGAAGAGTATATTTTCTCAATTATGCATGTGTGGCAGTTTCCAGCCTCCAGCCATCCTGAGAGGATGACAAAAGGTCTTGGAAATCCATTAAAGTACTGCTGACTTTCTCAGTGCAAAAATATATGTGACTACAGAAAAAAACACCACCAAACCCCAGAAGGATTAGTGAATCACTTCTTGTAACCATCTTAAGTTTTCATAGGATTTTGTGCTGGTGTAGCATTACATCTGCTTGTGAGAATCCTGTGAGAAACAAAAAGTGTACCTGAAAGAACATGGTAAACTTAGAGTATGGAGAATGGAGATGCATAGCTTGTATTTTGAGCATATGTTGTTCAGAAATCAATAAAGGAAAAACTCTGTGACTCCTCATCCTTACTGAAGACCATAAGTCAAAGTCAAACCAAAATTAATTCAATGGACTCAGAAGGTTCTACCCGGAGTGTTGTAAAACATGGGATATTTCCAGAATTGTCAAGGTTTGTTGGCATCTGCCTGGTTTCTGGCTCAACAAATTATGCCATATAAATAATCCACTTTAAAAGCTAAAATGCCAATCTAATTTAAAAGTCCATTTGTAATAACTTTGTAATTAACCAAATAGCTTTTTTTAATTAAGAAATTGATTTAAATGTGATTACTGATTTATAAGCACTCTAGCTCAGAGCCAATATGTTTTTATTTTGTTTGCCTGAATTTATGCCAGAGGTCAATTAATTCCGATGAAATTGAAGTCATTGTAATTTTGAGTAACAGCATCTATACGGGACCCTGCAGTTTAGCTTTCAAGCATTTTAATCCACTTTCACACTCCCTGTTAATTTGCATTCTTTTTTCTCAGGATCTATGTAGCCGAACCCTAAACACAATTCTAAGGGTATTCATGTAGAGCCTATAATTTATCTCAGTTTTCCCTCAAGGAGCTGGGGGGGACACACGCAGTATCAGAGCACCTCCTCTCAAGTTGGAGAATGGCAGAAGAGGGAGATCTCTGTGTCTGGTTTTGGCACAGAAGAGGAGCTATGTTTTCACTGTCCTGCCTTTTATTTGCAACTAGCATTTTTTTCTCCATGCAGTTGAAGCCCCTAACAAAAGGGAAAGAATGTAATGAGACAAAAAAGCATCTGCTCTGCATGGAATTGGGCCAGTCCAGTCAAGTTTAAAGTCTCTGAATCATTTGAGGGGTATGAGACTGGCAATTTACTAATGACTACAACTTATTAAAAAGGCATGAAAAGCTCCCTAATTACATATTTGGATGCTAAGTAGCCATTCTCAGCTTCAGAGACAGCATGACTTTCTCTTCCAGTCTTGTCCCAGACCACACATTAAAGAAAACAGGCATCATAAAGAACTGGCCTTTTAGATGCTAGAAACTAAAATATTGTAAAAGAGTTAACCAAAGTCTTCCTGGAGGCTTTAGGCTACTCTCTGGTTTAACTCTTACTGAAGGCTAAACATTTTTGGTCATCTTATATTTGTAAATATGTAGTAAATCTCCCTGAAATTTCCATATATATTCTAAAGCAGCACAGTAAAACCAGCCACCTTTTCTACCATGCCAGGTTAAGATCACAGGATCATTAGTTTTAAACATCTATTACACTGAGAAACTCAAAACAAATCCTGAAAAGTTTATGGACACAAAGTCAGACAGTCAAAAGTCTGGAAGTGCCAGAGTTAATGTTGGCCACAGCCTTAATTCAGTTTCCTTATGGGTATTAATTATGAGAGAGTCTTTAATTACATGATCATGTACTTTTTTTTTTTTTTTTTTCCACAGGAACCCTGCCTCATTTAGTGCAAAAGTTCAACGGGGCTCTGTGCAGGGATATCTATTTACCATTCCTATTACACAAATGACTCAGTGCCTTTATTTACTGCATATCATCCAAAGCCAGCACTAAATAGAAAATTATTCATTTCCTCATGAGTGTTATTTTTTCCCCTAAATAATATCTTTACCTAACATCGGACTGCTCCACAATTCATCTGCAAAAGACACCCTTAAAAGATGTAACTAGTGTTATTACAGGTCCCTGTTATCCAGGATTTACCCTTTGCCCCCTCCATTCTTTAAGTAAAGACGGTATTTTCTGGAAGTGATGCATTCATTGTGTGTGCAGCGTACACCTAGAAAATCGCACATTGCATAAAGTCCAGTATAGCCTGCATGTGTTGGGTTTGCAGTGTGTGAGCAAACCCCCTGCCCAGTGCACAGATACAAGCCACCCCTTTTCCCACATATCCAAGTCCAGGGAGAAGCACAGAGGTCCTCCATGCGGTGCACTCATTTTCTCTGTTCTACGGGAACGGAAATGACCTACAGAGAGTAACACTGTTGTCAGAATAGAAGAGTTTATTTAGTGCATTGCCACTGGTTACAAAATTTAAAATCCAAAAAATCCCCACCAAGAGAGCACACAAGGCAAATCAACAGCTGTCTCTTCAGCAAACATTTAAATGCAACATATGTGTGAAGAGAAAGCAAAATAAAGCCAATACTGTATTTTTATATCAACAGCTCTACAGCTGCGTGAGTACTTACTATACACCTATTTCTTTTGCTAAAGCAACAGGATATAACAGTGTCTCCTTATGAAGACTGCTAATCCTGTGTGCAAAATTCACACAAACCTGTTTTTGCTCTTTGGACGGACATGTGCAGACAGGCCGTACACTTTCACGGAAGAGAGACAGACAAGATTTCTGTCGCCATTCAGTCATAGGAGTTGCACCCAAAGCACAAGCAGTGCTTCATCGCAGCTGAAATCAGAACATATGGGACCCGTCTCGTAACCTCAGTCATCTAGAGGATAGCTGTAACTTACCTTTCCAGATTCTCCCCACAATCAGTGGGCATGGACGCTTCCCAGGAGTGCTTCATCCCAACTATTCTAGCTTAAGTGCAGGCTACACTACAGCCAGCCAAACTCTGTGAAGCACAACCTGTACAAGTTGACTACAGTCCATGAAATTATGATCTGAAAAGTATTTGTTGGGCTTTTTTAAAAGTACAGAACAGTGAGTGCCTAAACGGCATATAATTCAGAAGAGTTGAGCTCTCTCACTGCTGCAATTCCATTCACAAAGAAGGAGGTGACATCACCAAGTCTATCTGCTGCAACACCATTTGCCTCTAAAGTCTCCCATCAAATGCAGAGCCAGGTACACTTAAATCCTGAGCTGAGGAAGCACGGTGGCTGCACAACTACTTTATTTTGCTTAAAAATACTTGACAATGGGATGCACTTAAAGCAAAAAAAAAAGGACTGACGAGGACTTTCTGAGTAACTGAGTATTTCCTTACCACACATGTGGCTACATTATGTAAAACAAAAAAACCCCTACTACAATATAAGAACAGAATTGATCTACACAGGAATAAAATCCCTCAACCCCTTTCCCCAACACACACATCTCTAAGGATTCCTACAGCCCCTTCCACAGAGACAACCTGGGAGCTGGAAAAGGAAGAGTAGGTGGGTAACTGACAGGCAAGTGCTCTTAGACAGCAAAGCTGTCACTGAAGTTCAGGCATTTTGCGCACTGTCTGCATATATTCTCATTTTTTCCAGAAAATATAGAACTTGTCAGCCACAGAGGACACATGACACTGAGGTGGAGCAATGAGATGGGGCTGAGTTCCAGCGTAGCGCATCTTAGTAGCAAGGAGTCAAATAAAAACCACAAAGTCATTCACGTATGGCCAGGCACAACCTGAAGACCACACTAATTTTCTAGAGAATGCTTCAATAAAGTTGAACAAAAGCCATCTGCTAATAAACCAACAGAGGCATAAACACCAAGTTCTGTTTCAGCTGATAGAAAGACAATGAAGAAATAATAGTACAACTCACAGAAGTGTTGTAGGGAAAAAGGGTAAAGATTATAAAGGTATTTTTATTCTTGGCTGACACTTCTATCAACCCAAGCCAAAACTCACAAGAAAAAGAATAGCTGCTTTCCTTTATCCACATAAAAGGATTCTGTGCTGAGCAGCACTTAAGAAAAATGATCAGATTGTGATTATATAACCCTAGCATGAACTTGGTGACCAGCACAGTCATGTCAAATTAGGATGCATTATTCAAGCAGCAGGGAAGGATGAAAGTGTTTACTATCAGATATAAACCCCCCTGCATTTCCCTTTCTTCTAACCTGTTCTCTTCTTTTTCCTTCGCTGGCTACGTTGGTGGGCTGGCTCACTTACTATACCAGCTATCCTTCAAAAACAGAAAAATTATCAGTAGCAGATGGGAATGGTAACTGAAAAGAAAAGGAAAGACATCCAGTCATTATTTCTTCCATCTGCATTAACCAGAAACTTCCATCTTGTCCCCTTGTCAGGAAGCTGGTTTATTTCTTGCTCCCCTTGTTCCCGGACCTCTTCCCATTCTTTCCTCTTTCCTTCATATCAGGGCTACCATTCTGATATTCTTTTTTCAAGGGGTGTTCATACAACCCCATTCTCACTTTCTCTATCATCTTTCTTTGCCTTGTTTTCACCAAAATACATAGCATTGTGCCCATCAGTGTCTAGACCACATTTTGTCACAATTTTTTGTTGATCAGATGTTAAGCAATGAAAAGGCAACAAAATGAGAGAAATAAATATCATTGAGCTGCATGCATGAAGCACAATCTGAGGCTAAAGCAGTCATAAGCAATGTAACATTTTAGACGTATTACTAAATGGACCACCACAGCACTTGTTTCCATCCCATACGAATTTAACTTCTACAGTTTTTACCCTGCATCACAGGGACCACAGTTAAGAGTTTAGAAAATTCAGTTAAATATTTTCAATAATATTTAATTCCTCTATCAAGTTGGTTTCAATTGTCTTTTTTCTTTTCTTAATCAGTCATTAACAATGAAATATAGAAGAAAAAGATAGTTATTTGCTTTGATACTATGGAATTACATTTAGACATTCAAACACATACACAGAGGAAATTTCCTTTTCACCTACTTTTTTGTAGTAAGAACTTGTCAGTAGAAATAAGCTTTTCAGGCCTTGGGTAAATACATTGTTCAGATAACATGATTGCTTGATTCTAGAAGTGACACAAAAGACTTTCCATTGCACAGACCAGCTCCCTTTTGGATGCTTTTAAAAGATTCACTGGCTTACTGTTCATATATGAAAGTAGTAATATAAAAAAAAGTGCATCCCTTTCAAGGATAAGTAATATGGTAAACTGGGGCCATTGTGGTGTTATCAGAGATGTGAAGCCATAGTCCTGTTAAGCATATCGCAATACAAGCTTAGCTTTTCATTAGAAATAATCTTATTTTATCTTTATATGATTTTTGGAATAATACAGCCAGAAATCAGAAACACCAAAATGAAAGATTATCACTAGGATGAAGAAACAGCATGCATTCTTCTCCTCTGCACTAATTCATGCACTTACCCTAACTGTCCCGCTTCCCTCTGTGTACTCCCAAGGGAAAGAAATGGCTTTCCTCAGGCAATGAATTAGAGCACTCAGCATAGGTTCAAGGAATCATGACATCACAGAATTGACAGAGTTGGAAGGGACCTCTAGAGATCATCTAGAACAAGTCCTCTGCTAAAGCAGGATTGCCTAGAGCACGTTACTCAGGGTGGCATCCAGATGGGTCTTGAAAATCTCCAGAGAAAGGGACTCTACAACCTCCCTGGGCAAACTGTTCCAGTGCTCTGTCACCCTTACTGGAAAAAAGTCTTTTCTCATCTTTGAATGGAACTTCCTATGTTCCAGCTTGTGCCCATTGCCTCTTGTCCTGTCACTTGGAACCACTTTCTTTTCTGGGCACAATCATCTTTTGCCCTATGCTGGACTATCTCCAG
>VZTM01035996.1:4181-71269 GCA_013400555.1 Jacana jacana
GCGCGAGCGCCGCTCCCTCCCTCCCTGCCTGCCCGAGCGCTGGCTGGCGATGGCAGTGCGCACGCGCCCAGGGCGCTGCGCAACTTCCGGCCTCACCGCCGCGCACTCTGGGAGGGAGGTAGAACGTTTCCGCCGAGTCGGGCCAGCCCGACCGGCGNNCGGCGCCGACGGGGACCACCTCTACTGCAGCAGCGGCGCCCTCCTCAGGACAGCGGTGACCGAGGCGGAGGGCAGCCGTCAGCAGGAAGACTACGACTCCCGGCATGCCGGGCGCGCCGCTCCAGCCGCAGTGTTCCGCGGAGCATGCCGGGAGTTGTAGTGCAAGGGGCGACGGCGGGGCCACCGGCGGGAGGGCTGGCGGAAGGAAGCACCGCCTCTCCGTCTAAGGGGCGGTGGCCGGGCGAGTCGTAGGCCGAGAGGCGGAGCTGGGGCTGGCGGCCGGGCGCTGCCTTGTGGAGCGTGGCGGCAGCGGAGATGGCACCCGGTGTTAGGCCGTAACCTGCTGCCTGTCAGTGCCGCCGCAATGGACCTTCGTGATAGGCAGCGGCAAAAGCGACAGGGACCCCTCCTTCCAGGAGTCTGGCATAGCCTAGTGAGCTGGTATTTCCCCTGTAGTTAATGCTTCGCCGCGATGCAGGTTACCTAGTGGTTGCCTCGGTGTCACCACAAACCACGTCACTGCAAACGAAGCGCTGCCGCCTTCTGCGCACCACAAGGGGTGTGGGTGACAGGCGAAGCCATTTCAGGATTTCACAGGCGGCCGTCGCTGACCGTGGGCAGTCAGACTGAACGCGGCCGAGTGGTAGATAGGTGACAGTGATAGATACAAGTGATATTTGCTGGTCTCGTAGTACCAAAAGCCACAACAGCTGCTCCTCAACCGTCATACGTGTTGAGATAGTTACATACATTAGCTTATGTGACAGAAGCCTGCCAGCACACCCACAAAGGAGCACAGGGAGATGGCAGCAGGAGGGAGAGCCCAAACAGCATCCTGACGGCTGCTCCCAGGCCCATGCCAGCAGCCAGTAGCCCACAAAAGCCCCATCTCAGGGAGAAGAGGGGCACGATGGCAGTTGCGAACCCAAATTATGGACTTCAGAGGAAGGGAGACACCCTGTCTGGGCCCCTCCCAGTGGAGCCTCAGACCCAGAACATCTTTGGGATTTGGGGGGATTGCTAGGGGTGTGGGACAGACATAGGATGCAGGGGAAGAGTGTCTGGGGACTGCACAAGACTCATTAGGGGATGAACAAAAGGCAGGAAAGGATCTAGGTGATTTGTGGGGGAACAAGCGTGGGAGAACAGAGGAATATGGGAATCAAAAGGACTGGTTATGTGCAAACGGTTTGAGATGCTTTGTCTGGCCATACCCTGCACCTGATCAGTGCAGCCTGTCCCATCTTCTCACTAAACTCCTTCCTCAGTTTGCCCTGCATGGGAAGCTGCCATTGCCACGCGTGTGCGGGGTGTCTGAGTGCCAGTGGCTGCGCTGGGACTTGGGACCGTGGGGTACCACCCAGACAGGTATGAGCTGCAGCAAGGGTGCAGCCAGATCAGTCAGCGAGGGGAGCCAGGGTGCTGCAGAGCGGGACTGCAAGGGAGGAGCTGGCAGCCAGAAGAACTGGGGGATTCCAGCAGCTGTTGAAGAGGCTGGGGGTCCTTGGGGGTCCAGGGTCCACTGGAGAGATGGCTACTGGGGGACCTGGGAAACTGGAGAGGCTGGGATTGAGGGGCAGCTACTGAGCAGACTGCCTCAGCCCAGCTGCTGGAGGGCGCCACATCATACATATTCATGTGTATGCGTGTGTATATATATATCAATATACACAGATATATGTGCACGCCATAGTGCACCTCCATCCTGCTCAGCCAGAGGCCAGGGGTGGGATGAGGTCATTGGTGCTGCCTGTGTTCATGTGAGTGTGGTCTGTGTGGCTGTATTTTGTGTGGCCATCCCTGTATATATGTTTATATATGTGTGTTTGTGCATGTGCCTACTGGGCATACAAACTCAGTTTGGGTACTGCTTTGACCTGGGGGCATGGAGCTGGATCAGCCTTGCTTCTCTCAGGCTACCAGATCTGGCCTGGTTTTCCTGTATCGATAGATATGTATATTTGTATACATATCATATACATATCAATATGATATACATATAGATAGGTATATTTCGTAGAGCTTCTCTATAGCACAGTATTTCTACCCACAGAATTCAGATAAGAGAGATTACAACAGTCTGGCAGCAGCTTTCTCCCAAAGCATTAGCATCAAAATACGTAACGGTTAACGCTTTTCTTTCTGAGATTTGAGGTTTCTCACACCCTGCCATTAAGCACATCTGAACCGCGGCAGGAGGTCTGGTTACAGTATTGGTTGGCATTCCTGAGGCACCTCGAAGCTAATTAGCACAGGTAAGGGCGGCAGTAGAGATCTGCAAGATCTCCTGGTTTTGCTGAGTCTGGTTTTAGATGCAGCTGAGCTAATACAATGGTGTGCTGCAGGTACAAGGATGAATTCCTGTTCCCTGTCACCTTCACTCTTCTGCTCCCTTCACCACGTGCATACTTCCAGGGATGGTGAACTAACAGTCAGGCTGCACACCTGGTGACACCCTGCCCTAAAAGGCCACCAGCAAGTGATGCCTTTTTGGAGTAACGTTGTCACCTGCAGGCATTGACTTGCAAAATGTGGGGGCCTGTGTTACATGAGGCTGGGCTGAGAGGCAGAGTACAGCGTGAGAGAGGTCCTGGGCAGGCTGTTTGGGTCTGTGTGATCACCAAGAAACCTACTGAAGCAGTAAAAAGTGCCACCAGAGTTCAGATTGGAAACATGGAGATCTAAAGCCAGGCTGACATCAGGTGCCAGTAAAATTAAGACAGAAGGTAGCTTCATTTCTGACCACAGCTAATTCTGAAGTTCTAAGTATTTTCGTAATCTGGGGTGATTCAGCTGGAGGGAGTTTACTCCTAAACCAGTAATACTGAACTTTGAGAAGAATTTTTTACTTTATATAAAAGTGAGGCCCAGAAGCCACATGCTTTTAAACACAGTCTAAAAAGACAATGACAAAATTGACAGGTGAAGTACATCCCTGAACTGCAGGGTGAGAGGCAGAAGTGGACAGGGCAAACAGATCAGTGATTGAGTAAAATTTGGGTTTAGGCCTATTACCCCTTGTCCCTGTTTTCCCCAGTGCAATGGGATGACAGAAAATGGTACCATGATAATGCAGCCCTTTCTAAAAAAGGCCACGGAGCCAGACTGCTAACCATATTTAGCACTACTAAATTACGATTGGCACCAGCAAGCTTTGGTTGTCACCTACTGACATTTTGTTCAGCCTGAAAGATGAAAACACTGTTGCCTGCACTGTTTCAAATTATGAGAGTCACTGGGAACTTGCAGATAGGGAAAGATAAGGCAAAGAAACAAGATCATCGTGACTTAGGAACTCAGAGCCACCACCACTGCAGCCAAAAGGTGTAGTTCTGTGTTTCTGAGTTGGTGAAAAGGAGTCAGGTACAGCAGCAAGGTCACAAGAGGTGTCTTTGGAGCCAGATGGGGTGAGCCACCCACCAGGGAGAAGGAATGCCTGCCCCATCTGCACCCTGAACCTCACTGACATGTAGTAGCACCCATATGTCTGTATGGGTGAGAATGAAATGCTCACCATGGAACTCATGAAACTCACCATGAAATGCTTTAATTGGTCCACGTTGAAGGTAAAATGTGACTGATGTCCTTTCCTCCTTTGCTTCCTCAGGTTTGGCTGAGGAAGGGTGACACTGGGATCTGTGCTCCTCAGGCTTCCTCCCGGTGGCTGGTGGGACCCTTTCACTGTGCAGTGGAGGAGCTGAAGCTGGGGAGTCTCCTGGGGGGAGTCCCTGGGTGGTAGACAGGCAGATATGCCCAGCTGCTCAGATCTGGGCATTCCCGCTCTCTTTCTGCCCAGATAGATTGGAACCTGCCATCACTGTCTGCCCCAGCTGCTAGACGATGCAAGGGGGGCCCATACCAGTTCCACCAGCAGAAACCACAAACTGGTGTGGGCACAGGAGGGGAGTTAAGTCCTAAAGGGCAAACCCCCATCAGAGAGCGCCAGGGAGCTGATAACAGGGCTCTGGGAAGGGTTTTGATCTTTTCCTCTTGAGAGTATTATTGGTTCCGCCTCTCATGTCTTCCCTGTGAAGTACCACTCCAGAAGTGACAGTGTTAACAAATACAGTGGGATAGACTGCTCTGTAAGCTGAGCTACACGGTCACACGCACGGGATTTATTTTTAACATCCCAAAACTACTTGATGTTTCTGCCTGGGCTTGCTCCGTTGTCCTCCTGTTCTCTCCCTCCTCTTTCTCTGCTTGCAGTTCTCCCTTACCCAACCTCACTTCAGCCCGGCTGAGCAGCGCCAGGAGAGCAAGTGTTTGCTACACAAAGAGGGACTCTATGATTAAGGTAAGGCTTTGTAAATAGAGCTGGAGCCCTTATTGGTCAAACCTTATGCAATGCAGTGGTTACTGTGTCGAGCTGTGAAAACCAAAACGTCTCTCCAGAACAGCCTTAGTCATTACCATGAAGTAGAATAATCAGACACAAGGTGTCTTAAATGACAGCTTAAAACAGAGGCAGCTGGTAACTGTGAACGCCTCTGTGACACGCTACTCTAAAAAATCCCAAACCCTCCACAGTATATTCAGTGGATTAGCTAGAGTTTGCAGCAGTGTATCTGGGCTTTAAAATACACAAAGATGCTGATTCTAAGATGAGAGCTACAGTAGCAGGTCAGATGGTAAGTCAAAAATTCAATTTCTGTAATTTTCAAGAAAGTCTTGAGAAGTAAGACAAGGAGCAAGGGTGAGAGGAGAGGCACAAGTCATCTCCTGGTTAAAACACTAAGCCTTAAAATCCATTGAGTTTTGTAGATTAAGACTGCAAACTGTATGTTTATGGGCCACAATAAATAATAAGATGATGAAGTAAGAATCACAAGTGTTAGAGGTACTATTGTACCATTTAGAGCTGTGGCTGCTTAGCAATTTTTATTCAGGAATCTCTTCTCTTCTGAATTTATGACTTAGACCTTGACCTGTAGCTCTGAAGTTTCTTTTGTTTTGCTTAAACCCATTCACTTGATTATCTCAAGAAGTTTTCAGAAAAGTATATTAACAAGGTTGTTACCAGGGCATAAACCTGAACCCGAGCCCAAAGGGAAAAAGCACATTTTGGACCATTCTTTTCTTTCTTTTCATCTTAAAGTGCAACCTGCTATTTTAAAGCACTTGCTGAACTCAAACCAAAACCAAACCCATTTCCCAGTTATCGATGCCAAGTGAGAGTTTGCCTGACTGTGTCTCTACCAAGGACAACACAGGGACCCCTCACGTGCAGGATGAGCAGCTGAGTAGCTCTATGCCACTGCCTCTCCCTTTCTCCTGTCCTGCCTGTCCCCACAAAACTCCCCAACGTGCCCAGCAGCCTGCTCGGCTGCTGGGTGGCCCTGCATCCAAACTGCCAGCCCAGGGGACCACTTCAGCACCTGGCATTTTGGGGTGGGTTTGTCTCAGGTGGGCTAAGGCTACATATCACCAGGTAGGGAGGAGCAAGAAATATCACTGACCCAGGTCTCGCAGGGGGAAGTGTGGTGCCGGGTTTCTATCAGCAGCAGTGCCTGCCCTGTGTTACCTGTGCCTCGCTGCTCTCAACTCTCCCCTGCTCCTCCCATGACAGCACCAGTGCATTTCACTGGACAGGATTTGCAGTAGCAAGATTCAGTGCCTCTTTACTGCATGCATGCAGCACCGATTTACCAGGTGAGGGGGAGGCCTGATGGTGCGACAGCTTCTCTTGAGCTCCATGCTCCAGCGTGTCAGGTCTAGGGAGCTGAAGAGAAGCTGTGGGAACCAGAGCAGCATGCCTGGTCTGAAAGAAAACGTGCCTGACTGATGCACTGTGCTGTGGACCCACTGACATCCCTGACACTTTAAAGCTTTTCTTTTTTTTTTTTTTTTTCAGTATAAAGCAATTCCAGCCTTTTTGGTAATTCTGAACCAGTGTTTATTGTCATGAAACACCACAGGCTCAAACAGATGATCCCCAGTTATAAAGTACAGGAAGTAGCTCCCTAATTGTCACAGCTTCATCCTTCCATCTTCAGGCTTATCTAACAGGTCAGTTGTCTCATGGAAAAACCTTTTCACTTTGCATGTCTCATACTGAGGATTTGAGGTTCACCAGAAGGATTGTCCTGGAATCAAAATGCCTCTATAAAACACCTGTGGACTTGTTCAAGGTCTGAGCCTCAAAGAAAGTATGTCTTGCATATGCTTGGTAGAAATTTATTAGTGTTATTGATGTAGTTTTCATTGGTATCTTTTATCCTCCCTCTCCACCTACACTGGGCTGTACCATATTCACTGCCAGACTCATGTAAAGCTCAGCTGGTGACACGTATATGCAAGATCAGCCTGATGGCAATTGCAGAGCAGGTGTGCCATGAAGGACAGTGACCCGCTCTGCCTAATGCCAAGGCAATTGCTCAAGCTCTAGCTGTCCCTGCTGTGGGTGTCAAGATGTGGGGCTTGACTCACTTAGAGGTCACTGTGATTCCAAGTGGTGCTTTTTATTTTGTATCAAAGGACAGGACTTCTCAAAAATTAGGCACCTGAGAGGCATTTACAAATGCAGTATGTTACGCCTTCCAATGGCATAGTGTTTTCTTCCTTAACTGCAAAAAATAATTATATCTGAGTAGCAAAAGGACACTCGAGCCTGATTTCTTGCTGAGGTTGTTAAGTACATAGTGATTGAGGAAGAGCTCTGCTCTCAAAAAGAGAAGAAAATCTCTAGTTTAAGGAGACTTCGATGCTCTTCTAGAAAATGTGATTCTACAGCTGGCTCTGGCAGGGTTTTTGTGCAGGAGGCATGCAGCTTCACGTGAAACACCAGAACCCGAGATGTCCATGCTTGGTTTGTGTGTGTTTATTTATTTATTTAGTTAGTTAGATATATAAAATATTCTATTTAATTGTATTTATTTTCATCTTTCTATACTTTAATTCTACATCCACTACACAGAAGCAGTAGTATCTTTTAACCTCAATTGCACCTCTAGTACTGCAAAGATAAATACATTATTGGTTGTGAACCCCCTCAGATACTAAGATAGTAAATATATTGAAAAACCCTGTAAAGAAATTAATAACCTCAGGATTTAAGTATTATAATAAAAATGAGATAAACACTACATACTGGGTAACGAGGATTAAAAGGAATATACAATATTTGTCTGCCCTATGCACTCCACCAAACAGTCACATTCCTTGGAACCATTTTTTTTTGTTGTAACATTTTATAGAACTTTAACATTCTTGGCTCCATCATTTGCATGCAAACTTTCCTGAGATTGTTTTAAGAGCTCCTTATCACATTGTAAATCTTAGAAATATTGTTTTATGTTAATTTGCAATCTCATCTCAGAGGAGCTCTTTAAGGTAATTATCTGGGGTTTCAGATGGCCCTTTTTGATGGCTCTTTAAAATGAGAGCAGCTCCTGATTCTGTGATATGAGCTTAGATATGATGTATAATCTTTGTATGTCATATATCACTCACATATATAGCAAATACCAAATAAGAAAACAGTTGTGTTGGTTTAGGTCATTGACTGTAGCTGAATTAAATATGTATTTACTGAAAATAAATTGTAATTGGTTTATAAACTGTAAGTTATTGTCACTGAACAGATCTGCTCCAGACACAGACAAATCTGCAGTCAAAATAGCAGCTGTATATTTTTAAACCTTATTTGATTTGCTGTCATGACAGTCTAAAAATAAAGATTTACCAAAGTGGACAGACTGTGGACTGTAATTTGTATCCTTTCTTTCCACAGTTAATTGACCATGATTCAAGTAAGCATTTCGAACCCAGCTCTTAGGAAGTTTTTCAAGTTGCAGGGAAACAAGAGGTGTACAGGTTTAGAGAAGTGTTTCATCACCCAACGTATCTGTGTGTCTCCTGCCTCTGAACGTTACGTATCAAACTTACCAAGGCAAGAATTTGTAAACCTTCTGTTCAGGGTTTTGAAAGTTGTAGTTTGTGTGCTGACAGTAATACCATCAGTTAAACAACAGAACTGTTTCATCAGTAAAAATTCAGAGCTCTGGATTACTGGCATGTCAGAACAGAAGAAGCACTCAGACCCTGATAAATACCAGGAAAGTTTTCTCTCCCTACTTCCTGTCCTCCCACTCCATGGATTTGACAATGAGAAGAGAAACAGAGAAATCAGTTCTCTGACAGAACAGCATATACAAGTTAGAGACAAGGTAAACTCAACTGAAAATGGCACATCTAAATGATGATGAAAATTTATTCTGAATGATCTGCTATGGTCCATTTTGATTAACAAAGCATGTGTTTTCTTTCTCTACACGTGATTCAGATGGGGTTTGGTTCAGCATGCAACAGTGTGAAAGCAGGCTCCTCTCCACAGACTTTGCAATCAGCCCTTTCTGTGGCCCTTTCGGAGAACCTTAAGGCCTGAGCCTCAGATATATTTTTATTTATCAATCATTTCTCTCCAAGAGTTGGTTTTGCAGTGGAAAGTATTGTTCGCACATTCATGTTTTTACTGCGGTGTAATGTACCCAGCCTTCCTCTGACCTTATGCAAGTCATAGCTGGGACTATTTTTAGAGATTATATTTGCAGCAAAATGCTACAAGAATGAGACCAGCAAGGATGCTGCCAATGTGAAATAAATCCATCTGTATCTCCTGCTTCTCTGAGCCACATAAAAGTAGATGTGACTAAACAGCCCATAGCAGGGCAGATGCCACCATAAACCACATGTATTTAAGGGCTGGATGTGGCTGGGGCCACCCTGGCCAGCACCCTGGTGTCACCTCTGTGCAAGGCAAAGCAGGGAATATTACAGTGGATAGTCACAAAATACTATTTTTCTTCATTGCTGTCTCAAGCTTTTTCCCAGCAAATGGAGATGAAGGTACTTGAGGCTTATTCTTCAGAGTCTAAGTTTGTCCCTACGCAAAGGGACCACAGAGGACTTATTCCTTTACTCTGCAGGACCGAGGAGGAATGGGATTCACTAAGAGGCGTTGCACAGCTACCGGTCAGTGTTGGAAGCTGCAACAGGCGGAACGAAGATGTGCCGAGCAATTAATGCACATTGAATTCAAACACTAGTGTGCCATCTTTGGTGGCTGCAGGAACCCATGCATTGCCTTTCCCAGGCGTTTCCCAGACTTTCCTTCTTCTGTGTCCTTCATCATTCCCGTTGCCTAGATGTAAAAGATGAGAAGTTAAAACAGCCCCTACAAGAAAGAGAAGGGAAGCAGCTTCAGGTAGTATCTATTCCCCTTGAGCCTAAGCCTACTTCCTCTGCGGCACAGCTCTCCTCAGGGCTAGGTCACTTAAGCTTGGGGTTGCAAAAGCATTCTCATCTAGGTAAATGACACTATTTTTCTTTTTTTTTTTTAATCTGAAGGGGAAACAAACAAACAATCAAAGAAAAACAACAAAGTCTCAATTATTTTACTAATAACATGTATTTTTTTAAGAGCCAAATGAGAGCCTGCTGGGCCTGTGGTAGTTCCTGCTGCATAGAAAGTATGGTGCAAAGACTCGTCAAAAATCTTTTTCTGGTTTTGACCAAAAAAGAAAAAGGACCCTGGATCCTGTTTAGAAACAGAACTACAGTTCCTCCTGATTATTAGCTTTTTCCCTTCCACAAAGATTTACAGTAGACTGAACCGAGCTGGAAGGCAGCATCTACAACTAGGAGCAGCAAGTCGGAATTCCAGACTTTTCTACTTGCAGCAGCTCTTCTTTGGGCCAAGTTAGTTACCAGTTGAAGATTATCCAGGGAAGCAGCTCTGAGCAGTGACTGAGGTAGTTCTCTGATCCAACAACTGTATATTAGGGAAAAGGACCACGGGAGGTCCTACATGTTCCTCCTAAACAGCATTTCTTACAGACATTGTTAAAGAAGAGCTGGGCTGGGTGTACCACTGGTCTGACCCAGAATGTCATTTCTTATGTCCTTAGATTTTTGCAACAGAAGGCCTCATGCTAATCATCATCTCCATTAACTTGCCGTTGGACTCTGTGCTTCTGTTTTCCAGTCCTTAGGGAGAAGTAACAGCTATTGCCAGGAGTTATTGCAAAGACATTATGAGCAAGGACAACTGAGAACTTTTGGAAGCAGGCCTCATAAGTGCATTGATTTTACTAATTAAGCTGATTTAATTGACTTACTGGGAAAGAACATAAAACACAATAAGGAAAGCAAAGCAGACCCGTCATTCATTCTGACACAAAGCTAGTAATCTGGTAGTGGTAACTTTTGATATAAGGACCTTCATACATCATGTTCTTGTACTTCTGCTTTTTTTTGTTGGATCTTGTCCTGAATTGAGGTAAATCAGAACCAATTTTTCTGTCCAGTGGTTTTACTTTGCAGCTAAGCCTCTTCTAACTAATCGAACTCTCTGAAATTAACAGCACAGTGTCCGGACTTTGTTCGTTCCTGGGGAGATAAGACCTGATTGTTTCTAGTTTATGCCAAGGAATAGTATGCAGTGAGGTTCTTACTTACACCTTTTGCTATACCAGCCAAGGTCAGTTAACTTTATTTGCCCCATTGGAGGGCTGGAAACGGAAAAGCGTAGAAAGGTTGCACCTGGGGGGAGCTGACAGGACAGATGACCCAAAACTGACAAAGAGGATATTCCATCCCATCTGCCCCATACACAGCTGAGGGATCAAAGTTGTCAGCTCTCTCCTCAATGGGCAGCGTCTGAGGAGGACCCTCTCTGTTTGTCTGCCTTTGAACCTCATCCATGTGTTCCTGAATCCAGATCCAGAATCCGTTTGCCATTCGTCACTGAGTTCAATCTGGCACTTTCCTGGCACTCTGGGAGTTTCCTGGGTCACTCTGGGATCTCGATACAGTTTTGTATATATTGTATCTATTTCATTACTTCCTCTTCCTTATTTTATTAGTATTTTCATTAAAGTAGTTTATTTTTTTCTAAACTTCTAAGTCTCTTTCTCTCTATCTCTCCCTCCTCTCCTTGGATAGAGGTCGAGGAAAGTATCTGTCATTCATTTCAGTGGCTGGTCCGGCCCAAACCATGGCAGATCTCAGGAAAATTGCATAACCTCTTTATATTAAAAGTTTTTAAGAGGAGGAGAGGAAAAATATATGTATATATATTTTAAAATGTATTAATATGGAAATATGAGAACTGAAATGCAGTCTTTCTTAAGACAATATTTAGCCTTTTTATGTAATAAAGCTGGTTGAAATTTCTGAAACATTTGTTTTGGCATCCTCAACTTAATCTTCTAATCCGGTCTGTTGGCTGCAAAATGTTAAATTCATGGAACTGGCTGGTGGGTGCTGATGATATGATATGATATGATATGATATGATATGATATGATATGATATGATATGGAGACTGGTATTGTTTATTACCTGCTGCCCAGGATCTTTTTCTCTCATTTTCTGTCTGCTTGTGGTGTCACTAAAACCTTCATGAATTGCATCTAAAATATGATCAACTCAGGATCACCCATTCTGTTCCAGGTAGTGTTTGACAATGACTGGTCAGAAGTAGGATGACTGATATAGTAGAGCAGTGGTGACTGTTTTTTGTAGGATTGTGCTCTGAAATAGATCCCAAAGGAACAAAAATGGATTTTTTCTCAAAGAGGCACCCTGTAAAAGGCGTGCTCAGAACTGACCTCTCCCCTGCTCCATCACAGGAAGGGAAAAGCTCTGTTGAGGTTAGACCTTCATTGCTCCCCTTCTGCCCTAACTGTACTCTGTGGTGCTGAGGTGAGGATGAGCTAAACCATACCTGCCATCTTCTCCTCCTTCCTATCTTCTCGGCCTCCTATCTCCCCTGACAGCAAGGGGAAGAAAGGTGAAAGGCAGTTTATAAGACTGTTTCTACGTTTTGATGCCTGAGAGTAAATGTAGCAAGTAAATCTGCCTGAAGGAAAGTCCCCTGTAGTCTCTGTTCCATTACATGCAGGCATCACCTAGGAGTGTAAGGGTAAATCAGGAAAGCAGAGTAAAGAAGGCCAGGCAAATTTGCCTTTACCCAGGCTGGTTTCCACACTGGGAACTGGGATCATGGTGGTAATCCTCACTCTCAGCCTTGCTGGTGGAGAGCAAAGGGAAGTTCATTTGCATGCCTTTATAAGAGGAATGACAAGACATGTAAGCCAAACAGCCTTCTAGGGAGGAGAAAGAAATGTCATCTCTCCTACTCAAACATCGTTGAGGAAGTGGGAAGGTCCCTCACTGTGCCTCTGGCAGTCTTGATTTGGGCACCTGGGTATAGATAGAGCCAGTGTAAATACTGGGACGGAAAACAACTTGCTCCCAAACCCTGTCTGCCTCTGCTGGGCTAATTAGTAAGAACCTTATCTATATGAGTGCTGCTATCAGGCTGCCTTGTATGGTGGGTATTAGTGCTGATACATAACTGTACAAAGCTGGCAGTCACTGGCCAGCAGCCCTATTCCTGCTAGAGGTGCATATGAGCACCTAATGTGTAGGAACCAATCAAGGGCAGAGATGGCCTGTGGCCATTCTTACTCCTTCAGGCAATAACTCCTGTCTTCTTGTCTTTGCTACACACAGCACCGGGCTCAGAAACCTCCCCCTGGGCAGCACAGGCACTGCGAGAGATGTTTCAGCCGGCACTGCCGCGCACCAGTCGAGCCCTCCGTCTCCTGCATGGTGATCAGCTGCCGCTTTCACTGCGGGGCCACCTTCCACATGTGCAAGGAGGAGGAGCACCAATTGCTCTGTCCCTTAGAGCAAGTCTCCTGCCTCAACTCAGCCTATGGCTGCCCTTTTTCCATGCCCCGCTTTAAGCTGGCGAAGCACCTTCAGGTCTGTCCGGCCAGTGTTGTCTGCTGCTCGATGGAGTGGAATCGCTGGCCAAACGTGGATTCAGACACAACCCTCTACAAGAACATTATGAAGGAGACCTTGAATGAAGACTGCTTGGACACAGCCTTGGCGCTCAGAGACCAGAAGATACTTTTCAGGACTTTGAAAATAGCCGACCTGTTTCCAGAGTGGAGGAAAAAGGATGAAGTGGAAGAGCTAATGGATGAAGCCATGGGAGGGGAAGAAGGTGCTGTGGGAGGAGTAGCCTGTGGTTCCCAGGCGGGTGACAACCAGTTGTGTGAGCTCAGCCAACATGAGCGTGAACATTTGGCAAAGGACAAAGAGGGAATGGATCTGGGGAGTTACAAAACCTGGGAAAACATTTTCAGCAAAGAGCTACAGGCTTGCAAGGTAACAGGCTCAGCAGCCAGCACAGGACAAATGACTGAGGAGGCTTCCAAGAAAACAGCTCCAGCTCCTCATGCTGCCAGCTCTGCAGAGAAGGCAAATGAAGTGCCTGACGGCACAGAAGAGGCAAAAGACCAAAAGCCTGAACAAGTAGCACCAAATACAGAAATGACAGGACTGGCTCCCTGGCAAGAAGGGGTCCTGGAGAGGCTGAAGAAGGAAGTTGGTGTAGGTGATTACAACATGTATCTGGTACATCATGGGGGAATGCTTATTCGCTTTGGCCAGCTAGCTGCTTGCACACCCAAAGAAAAAGACTTTGTCTATGGGAACTTGGAAGCTCAGGAGGTGAAAACTGTTTACACCTTCAAAGTGCCAGTTAGTTACTGTGGAAAAAGAGCACGGCTAGGAGATGCCCTGGGCCACAAGATGCCAACTTCAGACAAGTCGGTGGATACCTCAGAACTGGGAATAAATATAGAAGAACTACCTAAGGCAGATATAGTTAAAGCCACATTGCTGTGTGCGCTGGAAAAAGAGCTGAAAGGCCATGAGATCTCTGAAGCAAGGGGTATCGATGGACTCTTTGTGGATTTTGCAACACAGACATACAGCTTTCCCCTGGAGCCCTTCTCCTCCAATGCTGTTCTAGCAGATATTCTGGATGAAAAAAGCCCGCCGGAACTCCACGTGGAGCTCTACACTGAATGTGTAACCAGAAGACACAACAAAAGCAGTTCAGCATTCACATTCACGTGCAGTCATTTCTTCAGGAGAGACGAATTCCCATGCCACTTCAAGAATGTGCACGCTGATATCCAGTCATGTCTGGATGGATGGTTCCAGCATCGCTGCCCACTGGCCTACTTGGGTTGTACTTTTGTTCAGAATCACTTCCGCCCTGATGGACTGAAGGCCAAGGTTATATACAGCAAGCCTCTCAAGACATTTGCTATTAAGCCAGAGGTGGACACCCTCCTTGCTGAGTCAGGGAAATGCAATTCCACAGTGACTAACCGAAAGAGAAATAAGGACTTGCTGAGCAGCCTCCCAGTAGAAGTGCTCAAGTACATTGCAGGGTTCCTGGACAGCTTCAGTTTATCCCAGCTGTCACAAGTGTCAGTGCTGATGAGGGACATCTGTGCCACTCTTCTTCAAGAGAGGGGAATGGTCCTGCTGGTCTGGGAGAAAAGAAGGTATTCCCATGGCGGTACTTCGTGGAAAGCTCGCAAAAAGGCAAGTGACTGTGACACTGGGAAAAAGACAGCCATGGGTTCTCTCCAGATCAAACACTCACACAGCAAGGGATGCTGCACGTAAGCATGCAGTGATGGGGAAGGTTCATGAGGTTGTGAATTTTTTTCATAATTGTCAGGGGTCACGGCTGTAAAATGCAGTACATTTGGTGAAGGTAGGAAGGTGTAAATGGACACCTTCTGACTAGGTGAAAGTCCCCTCCCAAGCTTGTCTTGGGTAACCTGTTTGCACTTTAGTGCAACCTTAATGTGCACTACTTTTAGACACCAGGGACTGAGAATTCCTGATATTTAAACGTTACACATGGAATTTTGAAGAACTTAAAGTTCATATTGTTTTCTGTTCTTTACAAGCCAATTTAAAGTATGTCAAAACTAAAACGCATTAGAATCCCAAAACAGCAAAGAACAAGGAGATGTAGCTATGAAAAAAGCTCAGGCATTCAAATCAGCCACTGAGGGCTTTCATGATTAGTAGTTCACAGAATTGCCATGAGTGTCTGACTCATTGGGTTGTAAGCACCTGAGGGATCAGCATTGGAATAGGAAGCTGCCTTCTGCAAAGCTGGTTTCCCACTGTTTGTGCTGGAAAATAACCACCCTTATGGGCTGTTTTGGTAGTCTGAAATAAATATGTAAACACAGCTCAGTCTAAGTGCTAGTTGAACAATAGCTATTAAAGGTTGGGGTTTTTTCTAGCTGATAGCCTTGCAGCTGCTCTAACATAAAACTGTTTGACAGAATAACTTGAGAGACTCCAGCATGACCAAGCAGACAAGACAGAGATCTAGGAATAGATAGAGATCCAGGAAAGACTCCAAGAAATTACTTAAGGACCTGGATTTCAAGCAGACCCCTGAAGATCTCCACCTATTAATTATTATCAAATGGAAACATAGCAATTTATGAGTCTTTATTAAGAGAAAGGACTCTTTAGTAAGAGAAACATGAAGTGTGATGAATTCAAAATCTGTGTAACAAAGTGTGGTGTCTGCAAGTTGAATTAGCCCAGTCCAAACCAGAAATTATCCACTGAAATAAGCTACTGGAGGATGTGGCTTCCTGCAGTAAAAGGAAGAAATTCTGGCTGAGCAATCATACGACAATTAACTTCAATCATTGCAGTGCAGTTTCAAACCAGCAGCATTGAACTTAAGGACTGTCTAACCCTTTTCATGTTAGCACCCTGTACTGACCACACATGAATCTTGTTTCCAATGCACAGACACTGCTTGAAAACATTTTGTTTGTAATCAGTCTGAATTTCTTGACTACTCTGTATAATAGCTATTTTTACAGATTAGGTCCAGGACAAGGTCAAGTAATCTTCAGTACAGCACACCCACATACTGTCCTCCCTCCACGGAAAGAGATGGGTGTAGGGAGAAGAACTATGGCTGTAAAAGTTCATTTGATTTAATGATGTACAGCAAATATTAAAGTGACTTAAACACGATCTTATCACTGCATGCTAGTATATCACTAAACGGTACATGGTATCACTGCAAACAGAATGGGAATATTTTAACTGCACATTTCTACTTTTTACAAGCTTGTATGTCCTTTAGGAACAGCTTTAACCTTAGATTTCCCAGGCTTGTTTCCAGGGGTGGGGTGAATAACAACAGTGTTGTAATGTTAATTACTTTGAAGTCGCTGATAGATGCTTTGTAAGGTCTTTATGAAGTTTCCCTGAGATATGTATCACACAAGTATGCTGTAGTCATTTTGCTTTATAAACATCTTGGATCACCCTGTACATGTGATAGAGTTTTCTTTAGAGGTGCACTGGTCTTTAGAGGTGTCCTGCATTTCCTCATACCCTGCACTGGATTGGCACCGAAAACTGCAGGAGAATATTTTCCCATTAAAAATGGCAGTGACTGTAAACAATGCCTGAAGTAGTAAAACCAGCAAGTACCAGGTACATAACCATACAGACCCCATTTTTACCTGTTATGCCAGCCCTGCACAATCAGATGATCCGGTAACCCGTCCAGCACACCCACTATAAGCATATACAAATTTTGAAAATCCTCTTCTATTTTTATCAACATTCCCGTTTTCTCTCCCCAATTTCTCTCCCCCTTCCCTTATTAGATCTGGCAGTTCAGTAGCCTGTTCTCCAGAGTTAACAAATGGCAGCGCAATGACGTTGTGTGCATGTCAGAGCACCTGAAGAATTGTCCCTTCTACCAAGTGGAGCACAAGACGGACCCCGTGCTGCTGACAGGCATGTGTGAATCTCGAGAGCAGACTCAAAAGACTTTGGTTTCTACTTTCAAGCGCAGAGTCTGAACAACCTCCTTCCCTTCCACCACTCTCCTTCCAGGCCCCTTGAAAAGAAGATTTGGGTATGAAGAGATTGTTACTTCCAACTCTCCTTTCGATGCACAAAGCTGGCTTCTCCACAGCTGCATTTGGAATAGCCTGTCTCTTTTTTTCTTTTTTTTCCCTTGCATTAATTTAATTGTTAAAGCTTCATCCACTGCTCACTGATACTGTGTGCTTTCAGTTTATGTTTCTGTTCCTTGCTTAATACAGCCTCCTGGAGAAAGCAATAAGGATCTTGTATGAAACAACATCTTCACAATCTTGAAGGTAGGCTGCTGCTCCCGCTACCATGTCCCCGAGAGAAGTAAAAGCAGTTAATGTACGTAGCTTGACTAGGTCTGAAACATCTTAGTTTTGTCTGGAAATCCAAGTTCTGGGAGCACAGGTAGATTCCCTCCTACCCAGCAAATCTAGGGACTGCTAATCTGTTCCGAGATGTGAGCAAAAGAAAAGGAGCCCCCAAAGCCAAATCAATAAATTAAGACTCAGGAATGTGCCACAAAGCCACAGACCATCATTTTGGGCCCTGATTCAGGCAAGCATGCCTAGTTAGGACAGCATTTGAGCACATGCCTAAAGCTGAGCTCATAGGAACATTCAAACCAAACCAAAGCAAACAAACTTGCTATTTGTTAGAAATAACCAAGTAGCAAACAGTTTTAGGGGGTCAGTTGGCTTTATATTTTCCAGTTGCTAACTTTCTCTGTCTTTATTTAAAAATTCATTAAAATCACCAAAAAAAAATATTTTAAGACATTCTTAGAATGCCTTACCTACTCAGTTTTGAATACAGTGGAAGCTGAAAATCCACAGTCATCTTCAGGATAGTCTGGTTAACCCAACCCCACAAGAGGGAAATCTGTACAGGGAAGCAGAGATCAACCTTATACTGGTGCATAGCCACCTGGCAAATTCCAGCTGGTAGCCACTTCTCACTTTATCTCACATTTAACACTGGTGGAGAGCTGCGAGCTGGTGTCAGACACAGTTTAATTAATCAGAGGATATATGCCAAGCTGGGTCAATGTTAATGCTCCTGCTCATTAGCAGAGTAGGCAGAAGCTTTGGAGAGCTGCAGTGAACCGAATTTGCCTGCTCTGCTCACTTTGGTGAGGACAAACACAGCTTAGTTAAAAGAAGAGAGGCTTTGATTTGGGTTCAGCAAGTCCTTAGGCTCCTAGTTTAAGCTCATAACTTGACTGATGGGAAATTAAAACTCTTCCCAAATTCCAGCTTGAGGGATTTGATTAGAAGAAACTGGGTATTTGGTGTTTTTCAAAACAGGTCTTTTGCTGTGGCGGGGTCTGAACTGGAATAGGAGATGCAAGTCCTGCAGAGCTCTGAGGTTGCTCTCAGTCCAAATCTCACACTCCAGACCTTCATGACTTTGATCCCATTTGTGGTGCCCACATGTCTCGTGCAGGGCAAGAGCAATACTCCACACACTCCAGGCTGATGTGCTTTGCAATGTGTCCACTTGTTGGAAGAATGGGAACAGAAATGATGGCATCATGAAAATTAGAGAGGTCAGAGCAGAGTAAAAAGGCTCGGGACGAGATGGGAAACAGGAAAGGTAATGGGTTTGAACAGAGGAGACCTGCCTGATTGTAGGTGTCATGTGGAGAAGCAAATGGAGAACAGTAAAAGGGCAAAGGCATGAAGGGACATGGGATGTGGAAGAGGTGCTGCAGCTGCAAATGTTTTAGGAGGAAAAGGTTCAGAAACTAGGATAATAGGAGTGACATTTAAGAGAACAGAGACATAAGGGGAACGGAGAGTTTATTTTATTTGGGTTTGACTGACAAAGTAAGGTTTGAATGAGCCTGCTGAACTCAGGCAGATGCAGACTTTGTTTTGAATTGTACTTTTTACAGTGGACCTCACTCAGTGGAACAACCTCTCTTCTGGGTTAGGGTATTTGGCCAGCACATTGTTGAAACACAAGCTGAAAGGCCACTGTAAAACCACAGTCACCAGTTTTGGTGTGCCTGTGCATTCATCATTTGCTGCCAACAGCAGCCTTTCTGGATAAATGCTTCTCCTTCAGGAAGGGGCTGGAAATTCCCCATCAGTATTATAGAGTAACGTGGGACAGGTGACAATATTTAAGGGGTAAAGGGTAGATCACCCACGGACACATATTGTGAGTCTGGGCTGGAGGAAGAAATTACTTGTTGGGCCTCCAACTCACAAAACTGAGCACAGATAAGGTGAAGTTTATCTGACCGGTGCTTGTAATTTTGCAAAATTCTGTAACCCCTTGTTGCTTTCTCAAGAATAAAAATTATTATGGTTTAAAAAAAGACAAAAAAAACCCCAAACAAAATCCAAGTCTTCACTTGTTTTCTTAGTTTCATCACATTAATGTTTGCTTTGCTTTCAAATTAGATGGGTAGTTCCTGTACCCTAATATTCGTTATGCTCCTTTTCTCTACTCCACTCTTCACTCTTAATTTCCTGGTTGAAGATTATTATTTGTTATTGACATTTATTTTATATTTATTTAATTTCAACAATTACTCTTGGGTTTGAACCCATCCTGTTTGCATAGCCCCTCTCTTCTTCCTGGCTCAGTTATTTACTTACATGAAAAACTTTCTTTTCTTTTAAAAATCCAGTTTCCAGATTGACATTACATTATACCTACAAACATTTGAAGAAGAGTTCTCTTTGCTGATGTCTCTCTCCTTACTCTTCACCTCCTTTTAATAAAACATGGTGGCTGTTCAGCCAGGAAGATACAGAGGAATTTTTGCTTCTTGGTGTGCAAGTTCCACAGCCACTGGGCATCACCCTGAGAAATTCTGGGCTTCTTTTTTACATCAAGTTTCCCTACTGCTACAGTTCACATTAGAGAGTTCTCTTAACTCCTTGATGGTTTTACTTCTTATGAAGGAAAATCTGCATGTACAGTACAGGTGTATTCTTATTTAGCTTCCCACTTAATTTATATGTAAGGAAATTACGATCACAAGCTCCAGATTTATTTTTGATGACCACCTGCTTTACAACTTAATTGCTATTTACAACTAACAAATCTTTTGTAGGTTCAGTGATGATTTTGTGAAGGGATTTATCATGTGTCATATTGAGAATTATAGGGCTAAGGCCCATTATGATCATCAGAGATTATTCTCTAGTCCATAACTCTGAAGTTAAGTCTCTCCATAGCAGCACAGTTCTTACTGGGATTTCTCTCTTCTAATATTAGCTTTCTCCCTTTATATCTGGTTATGAACTTGAGTGGTTCACAGCTGATTCTGAGCTGCACCAATAAAAACGCCTCTTTTAACTTTCTGAATTCCACTTGAACAACCTATGGCATCATTCATGGGATGCGAATGCACTACTCTTCCCTTCCTTTCTAGCAGTCCTGAACAACTGAATATTTTAATACCGGGAATGAATGTTACTCTACCATATTTCTGTTACTGACATGATAACTAGTTTACACACCATATTAGTTGTTCATATTTCTACAAATATCTGGAAGGTAGAGATAATGGAGCCAAAGTCTTCTCAATAGCAGCAGGTGATATAACAAGGGGCAATGGCAACCAGTTGAAGCTTGGGAGGGTCAGACTGAATTTCAGGAACAAATTTTTTTACCAGAAAGGTAATCCAGCACTGAATAGGTACCCAGCAAGGAGGCAGTATCTCCACCCTTGGAGGGTTTCCAGACTTGTTTGGACAAAATCATGGTGACATGATTGAGCAGAAGGCTGAATCAGAGAGCTCTATAGGTCTTCTCCCACCATTGCTTCCCTGATGCCACAGCACCACATGAGACTCCCTGTAGTATGCAGGCGTCTGCCTCCCTGGACTCACTCACTTCCCTTAGCTGAACTAAATAGCCCTTGGGTGACTGGTATTGTCAGCTGCTGCTTCTCTCATCACAATTAGTATATTCTTTCCCCTTGTTGCCTAGGCCTCTGCCCATCAGTACCTCCTTACCTGTCATCACATAGTCATTTAACTGGTTTTCGTCTCCCTGCATATGAAACAGATACAGAGCCCTCTCCCAGCAGCTGCAGCATCACTGAATGGCGCTCTTGAACATGATACCTGCACAGTAAAGTTATATTTACTATCCAGCTTAGTAATTTGCACAGTTTTTTACCAGAGCTGTATGTCTGAGGCAGGCTGATCCAGCATGCAATGGATTGCAGCTCTGGAGAACCAAAGAGTCCTAGCTTTAGCAGATATGTGGAAGTATTTGATTTTAGAGAAGAGCTTACTGCTCTGCAAAACAAAGTCTATCACAACTGCTGTGTATGAAGGTCTCTGCAGGCAATGACCCACAACCCATTTCGTAGCCACAGCATGGGCTGCAGTCCTCCCCCAGCTCCTCTGCATAAACAGCCTATGGGCAAATCTGCTGAAATGCAGTTTGGAGCAGGTAGAGAAACAAACCAGAGACAAGAGCCTTCCCTTAGCAGATGCTCCTGCTGCGTTTGCAGGTTTGGGGTAAAGGAGCTGCACAAACACTTGTGCTCTGCTTCATTGTCTTGTGGGACTATGTGGGTGCACTCTGAGAGCACAGATAATGTCAGATAACAACACGTAGGGCCAGAGGAAGAGACGTGAATCATAGAATCATTCAGGTTGAAAGAGACCCTTGGGATCATCAAGTCCAACCATTAGCCCTACTCTACAAGTTCTCCCCTACACCATATCCCTCAACACCACATCTAATCTACTCTGAAACACAGTCAGGGATGGTGACCCCACCACTTCCCTGGGCAGCTGATTCCACTGGCTGGCCACTCTTTCTGTGAAGAATTTTTTCCTAATGTCAGGCCTAAACCTACCTTGTTGCAGCTTGCAGCCATTCCCTCTTGTTCTATTGCTAATTGCCCTTGAAAAGAGATCAGCCCCAACCTCTCTACAATGCCCTTCAAGCAGTTGTAGCGAGTGATGAGGTCTCCCCTCAGAATGAATGCATGTCAGATTAAAGAGGGATGAAGAGACTCACGGGATGTGCTGGTAGGTGTGTAATATTACCCCAGTGAGGCAGTGGGAGAGCTAGTTACAACCATGTCTGAAAGCTCAGGGCTCCAAAACATAACAGCAGCAGGAAGAATTAATATTCCTTGTGAAGCTTTTCCGAGAAGGACTGAAGTGATGAGCGAGGATGGGATTGGGATGCAAGGGGTAAATCTGTATCAAGAACCCACATCTGACCAGCACAAGGTTCTTCTTGGGCTGGGTGTCAGGAGATTGTACTGGAAGAGGGAGGACTAGGGGTGATCACAGTTTCCTGCAGGTGTGTATACAGGATTACAGCAAGCCACAGCAAGGGTGAGTTGTGCAACTGCAGGGCTGGCCAGACTGTGAAGAGAGGAACAGACCAGCAAAGCAGCAGCCATTTTCTCTCCATGTCTGAAAGGAGGGGAAAACCAATAGTTAAAATACCATCAGAGCTCACCCATTTCCTCTCTCACAGGGACTATTTTTTCCAGGAAGCCAGGGCTCACTCGGTAGCTGGTGGTGGCAGCAGAGGCTGCTGGGTTCAGGGGGCTGGCTCATGCTGGCGCAGAGCAAACCGGCTTCTTTGCAGTTGAAGAAGTTTTGAAGGGGAGGGGGGAAGCAAAAGGAAAAAAAAATCACCAAAATGAAGCACCTTCAACCTTCAAGACTTTCTCAAAGTTAAAGTCTTCTAAAAAGCAAGTGGACAAGAGTTGTGTGTCCTAGTTTGAGGTAAAACAGATCCAATTTTCTGTTCTGTAATTTCACTTGTTTAGCTGAGCCTCCTCTAACTGGCTAAACTCAGGAATTACCAGCACGTTGTTCAGAAACTGTTCGCTCTCACATTGGTAAGACCTGATTACACCAGGGGATGGTCTGCAGAGAGGCCCTTGCTCATACTTATTGCTGGAACAACCAAGGGCAGGGAATTTCGTTATTTGCCCCGTTGGAGGGTGGGAAGCGGAAAAGCACAGAGGGGTCACAGCTGTAAGGAGGAGCAGCCAGGACAGGTGACCCAAAACTGACCAGCTGGGGTATTCCATCCCATCCGCATCATGCTCAGCGTAAAAGCTGAGGGATCAAAGGGTCAACTCTCTTTCTCTTTCTTCGATGGCTGACATCTGAGGAGGACCCTCTGTTCGCCTGCGAATCTGTGGCTGCCTTCAGAGGCTGCTCAGCGGGTCCGGAGGAGATGAGTTCCCACGCAGAAATGCAGTGAGGAAGGCAGATACAACACTGGCTTAAAGAGGGACTCGGCAAAAGCAGCCCAGCTGCGGGTTTGGGGATGCTCCTCGATCCCAGCTGATCGCACCCCACTCCCCTGCTGCCTCCAGTCTCTCGCCTTCGGCAAAGTAAGAGTTAACGGCTTTAAGGGTTGGTTAGGGTTTTTTTTTGTTTTTTCCTTTCTGTTTTGCCAGAGCGAAAGTGAAAGGAAGCGCACGCACGCGTGGCTGAGCCCCGGCTTGCGTTTCCGGAAGGATTCCAGGGCTCGGTGAAAGGAGTACTCCTGCGGGGCAGGATGGCCCGGGGGCTGGTTCTGTGCGGGGTCCTGGTGCTGTGCGGGGTCCGACTGGCCCTGGCGGCGGGTGAGCGGTGGGGCTGCCGGGACGGGGACTGGGATCGGGGCCGGGGCTTCTCCTGAACTCTCAACCCCCGCCTTTTAGTGAAGGTCTCCCAAGGGAAACTAGGGTCTTCCTAAGGGTGAATGGCATTGCTAGAGGAGGGTAGCGCCAAGCTAGATGGGTCCCCTACCAGCAAGGCTGCGAGAACAACCCTAAAGCAGCAGCCAGCCCTCAGCCTCCTGGTTATTTATCCCCCACCCCAAGAGAAACTCTTAAACTCTTCTGTTTTTGCAGTGGGTTTCATGCATTCAACTGGTTCTTTTCCCTCCCTAAAGGGCCAGCAGAAGTTCCTACACCAACACCTCAATTTCGCAGGGTGGATATCGCCCTGGGCTGCTCCTACCTGGGGAAAGACATAAAAGGCTTGCTGCATGTCTTGGGTGGCTCGTCCTCTCAGCATCCGGCTACCCTCGTGCTGAGGGGAATCAGCGTCAGAGACGATGGGAACTTGGATGATGTGACCGAGTACCAAGTTCCACGAGAAAATCCTGACTCTTCTCTCATCATCTTTGAAACCTCAGGTGAGTGGGAGAGCTGGGGTCGGGAGAGCTGCTGCCAGGATTTTGGCCACTTGCCTACACTAGACTTCCTCAAGATTTGTTTTTAACTGAGTTTAGACAGGTTTTGAGTGGCCACTAGAAGTTTCACACATGATTTCCTGAATTCAGGAAATGGGACTTTAAGAAAGGAACTTTGTGGGAGATGTTGGGCCACCTCTGTCCTGCTGGGGCTATTCTAGATTGCCTGTCTCTTGGGAAATACTTGGCCAAAAACAACTCAGGAGTTATGCCACTATACAGTGTTATTGCACCTGTAAAGAGGGATTACACTTTTAGTCACGTGGGTGTTTTTTGCTAGCAGGAAGCACAGTGGCAAGTGGACATGAAGCAGAGCTGTCCTCCTCAGAAAGCCTCCTGTGTGTTATTTGGCTCTCCTTACTTCACTCATGGGTGGCAACCTGCAGTCCAGCCTCTGTAGCCCTTGCTTAACGCCTAACTTTGCACACACAGCCAAGCAAAGGTCTGAGCCTGTACTTTGCGGTTGTCCTTCACTGCCCACAGTGCTTACCTGCAAGCATGTGATTTAGTACAAGCTCTGAGACATTTTCAGAGGGAGCTGAAGGCTCGGCAGGATCCATTAGCCTTGGTCCAAACTCTCCTCCAGGTGGTGTGGATGGACTGGGCACCGGTGAGTTCAAGCACCCTACAGGCAGGCTACTGTCAGGCACTGCAGACACTGAGTAGTTTCCAGTGATGTCCATGGAATGCTTGTAGGTCGCTGGGACATTTACACCTACACTGAAGCCCATGCTATGACCAAAGGCACAGATCCAGTACACCCAGTATATCCAGTACATCCAGCCACTCCTGCCTTTTTGCCACCCTTTCTTTCTTTACTTGAGAATCTGTTCTGTTTATTCTCCTTTCTTAACAGCTTCTTTTGCCCAGAGTGAACTCTGTGCAAGCTGGCACAGCCACCAGTCTGAGGGATGTAAGACAAGTCATGACAAACCTCACCTATTCTTTGCAGGCCTTCATCTGTTAAGCCTAGCCTGGCATTTCTGGGCTCTGACTGACCCCAACAGCACATGATGCTCTTCCAAAACACTGTGTCTTGTCAGCTTGCACTTTCTTTCCCCTTTTGGATTCAGACAGTTAAACCCCTTTCTCTGTCCTCACAGCCGAGTTGGTATCCATCCCACATGCAGAGTCCCTGCTGCACGCAGACTGTGAAGGGGAGGAAGTGAACTGCGAGATCTCCCCGTACAGCTCCCAGTGGGTTCCTGGTGAAGGGCCCTGCCATACCTCCTGGTTCATGACCACGCTGCGCCTCTCCAGTGGAATCAGTATCGTCCTGGTGCTCAGAGGACCCCACTGCAGCAGCCAGGAGGAAGAGCATGATATAGCACTGCACCCGAAGCTGAAGATTCCTATGAGCAAGGAGGGGACCTTACTGACCACAGGTGACCAGGTGGCCCAGGGTGCCCCCACAGCACTAAGGGATATGAGGGGAAGCGAGCCTGCCTCCCCAAGACCGTCCTGCCCCACCTTGCACCAGGACCTGAGGGCTGCCAGGAGATGGTGCTCAGGGAAACAGAGGTTAAGCATATTGCCCCTCCTGTGCCTCCTCTCAAGGTTTCCCATGCCCCAGACTCTGAGGATAACAAGCGCCTCAAGACCATGATGTGCACTTGGTGTCCATCTGTCTCCCTGCCCTGCTAACCTCACTGGGCAGGCTTCCTCCAGCTCTTCAGTCCACATGGCCCCTGGGGCATCACTTAGGGTGCCTGTGCCTCCCCTTCCATGTGGGGATTTCACAGCCAGCCCTTCCACCAGCCCTCCCCACCCAAGGGTCCCTTCTTTAACCACATCTGTTTAACTCTCTGCTTCCCTGTGCCCTTCTTTCTGTTTCTAGTTGAATTTCAGTCATCATCACACAACACTTCCTTGCGTACACATCTTGGTAGCTCAGTCACCCTTGACTGCCGCTTTGCCTTGGCTCCCAGTTCCTCATTCTCCTCCCTGGAGTGGAGGAGGCAGCATCAAGGCAGCGGCCGCAGACTTTTCTGGTACCAGGTGGGGAGCACAGGCCCAGCAGCACAGCCAAATGTCCATGTGGATGTAAAGGAGCTGCTGGGGAGTGGAGATGCATCACTCAGCCTGGAAGGAGCGAGCGTGGGAGACGAAGGGATGTACATCTGTTTGGTGTCCACGCCCCTGCACCAGGCTCAGCACATCATCCAGCTTCACGTGGCCGGTGAGGAAAGGAAATGCCTGGGGGCGATCAGAATCCCACGTCCCCAGACACTGAAACTTTGCCCTACACCCTAATCCCATCACTCCCAAGACTTATTGTCATAGGCCGCTCATTTTCTCTCCCTTGTGGATGGAGACTTCTGTTCTCTGCTGACAATAAGTCGATTCCCTTTTCACCTCCTACAGCGCCTCCAAGAGTTCGTGTCCTCCCGGAAGTGGTTTCATTAGAGAGAAATGATGTGACAATTACTCTGACCTGCAACATTGCTGGCTATTACCCACTGGACGTCTCAGTGAGGTGGACACAGAAGACTCCTGAAGATGACATGGAAATCCCTCTCTCAAACATACGTTTCTCCAGCCACAGGCACAGCCAAGATGGCACCTACAGCATTACTTCCTACCTCAGCATCAGCTCAGCCACAGCACGGGCACCAGCCACTTACAGCTGTCATGTTTCACACGTGGCTCTGGCAGAGCCCATCTCTGTGAGCTCCCATCTTAAGGCCCCAGATCCAGGTAGGTGTCAGAGCAGAGGGTTTAGTTCTTCATCCTGCCTAGATCATCTCCCACCTCATCTGCCCACTACAGGGATTAAAATCTCTGAGTCAAACCACATCTGCCTGTTTCTCCATGCTTTACTTCTGGTCTGCTCTCATACTCATCCTCTCTATCCTCTTTCCTTTCACTTTCATGTATTCAGCTTCTTCTGAAGCTTTTGAGGAGCAAGTGTTTCATTTCCTTCAGGGAAAAGGAGATTTTTATGATCAAAAGTGGAGCCACAGAGCAAAAGTTTGTAGTACATGGGCTGGACCCTGCTGGACAGGCTCCGTGTTGGAGCTATTGGGTTCTCACTTCTCCTGCTGATGGGAGATTGCTCCAATGTCTCCTTCTGACCCCACAGGGAAAAGCAAGCAATACTGCAGTTTAACCAGTTACGACACATAAGTCCAGCCAGTATAACTGGCCATGTGTCTTTGAGGCTTTAGCTCATGTGTTTCATGTCACAGCTGTGTATCTGACAAAAGTACATACATGGACAGTGGTTGGGGGAGCTCATTTAACTGTGATAATTTGCTGGCTGTTCAGCTGTTCCAGCTAACCTAACATCACTGATCCTCCTCTTCCTTTGCAGAGCAAAAGGGATTGGAAGGACTGGTGGGGGGTTTCATTGCTACCGCCATTTTCATCATTGTCCTCTTCACTGTGCTCAGGAGAAGAGCAGGTAGGAGTTTAAAATGCTGAGACACTTTTCCCATTGGTGAGACGGAGCAAGGGGTGTCTTCTTCTCCCTTGCACCTCCTTTCAGGAGAGATGGAGGTCAAAATGTTCCAGGATCCTGGAGGGGGAGGTGGGGAGCAGATGAGCTGGAGACAGATTTCTGGTGGAAGGCAGCATGAGGTGATGTTTTGCACCACTTTGGTCTTCCTGAATCTTACTTCTTTTTTCCTTGTCCCTCCTTTACAGCTAAGCCAAAGTCTGAGCAACTTCTAAGGGCTTCAGAATAGAAGGAAACCTTGTGTCACCTACCTGCACTCCTTTGCCTCCCATTTCTTGACACATCCTACTCAGGAGAGCCAGCCCTGTCCAAATATTGACAGAGCTATTGGTCAGTATGGCAGGAGTAGGACTGCCCCTGGTGGAAAAGCCGAGTGACAAGTCAGAGGTGGACTCGCAGAAAAACATGTCTTCATCTTGGGAGGGCAACATCAATAACCTCAGCTTGAGTTACTGTGTTAGATGCATCATACATGCATTTTTAGAAATGCTTCTTCTCCAGTTTCAGGGAAAATGAAATTGTACATAGGTGAGTGTATGACTGTATATAGGCAAGTGTATATACAGATATACGTGTGTCTGTACATGCTGTAAATGGGTATACAGCATTTACAGTATGTGTCTGTAGATGTATATAGGTGCATTTGGTTAATGCCGATGAGGTAAGTGTTTAAGATATTTATGTATCATAGAACAGTTTGGGTTGGAAGGGACCTTAAAGATCATCTAGTTCCAACCCCACTACCACAGGCAGGGACACCTCCCACTAGATCAGGTTGCTCAAAGCCGCATCCAGCCTGGTATTTTATGTATATATGTATTTTAACTGTAAAGTTGGGCAAATATGTAGGCAAAATTGGTACTTCCAAATGGTAAATCCTCAAACAGAGGAAGTTATGGGTTCAACTGATCACAAATCAAGCAATTGGAAAAATATGACTCTCCAGGAGAAAGCTACAATAATTTTTTTAATACAACTTTCACTGTTAGAAGTCTATAAGACTGAGAAGATCCATAGTTCTTTAGCTGTGAAAAAGATGGATAGAATTAAATGCTTTTTCTGCCTAACAGGAAACAAATTAGGAATCTTGTATATAACCAACAAGGGAGAAAAAGGCAGAAGGAAGGTGTGCTTGGAAAGGAGGTATATAGCACACGATAAAAGTGAGAATTTATGAAGCATACAAGGAGATAAGGAGTGTTCGAAATAAACTGGAAAAACTGGATTTCTGCAAGTGCTAACACCACTGGGAAGGATTTTTTTTTCAAAATACATCGAAAACCAAGAAATTCTAGCAATGGTCTAGGCTCTTACTGGTGGATAAAGCTGTTGATAGAGAAGATTTCTGATGGAGACTTTTTGAAACAGAGAAGATATTTGTTTGTATACAGAAAGAGGCAGAATTGTATATTCATACTACATGAGGATGGTAAGCAAGTTTCTAATCTATTTGTGAACCGAGGAAGGCTTTAACAGTATTAAGTGTAAGTATTTTTAGTTGAGTAGCCAAGAAAATTTGCATCTCGGAATCATAAAAGCTTTGGCTGAGGAGGCACCTGGCCCAGTGGAGTTAGGTATTAAAAAATCCTGGCATGCTAGAAAAATCCCAAGATCTTGGAAGAATGTGTTGTGCCAGTGTTCACAGAGGGAAAGCAAGATGACACCAACAACTGTTAGGTGGTTCCATAGTAATAATTGTGGATAATAATAAAGGGACTGTGAAGTTATTACAAGTTAGATAACAAAGGCAGCAATGATCAAAATAACATTAATAATTTAGTATGGTGGTTTGGTTTTTTAAATTGTTGCAAGAAACAAACTTGACTTCATTCTTTGATGAAATACATTTGGTTGATAAAAGGACTGGTGTAGGTTTAACAAACAAAAATGTTAATAAATTCTGAAGAAACAATAATAGTGTGTGTGTAGATCATAGTTTGCATTGTATGGATTAATTACTAGCTTGCAGACAAACGGCAAAACTTCTTTGTCCGAAAAGAAGCAGCAATCACTGCTGAAAGGGTGTGCCTCTCTGCAAGAACTGCGCTCTTTAATATTCACATCAGGAAATACAATTGTTAAAAAATATTGCTGATAAAACTGTTGCAAATGGCAAGATGGGTAGCTAAAGTGGAGGGAGTCCTTCAGATCAAGACAAGTCACCTGGCCAGCTGAACATAGTCAAACAAGGTAAGATGCTCAGTAATGCCACTGGAGTCTCCTCAGGTACTGGACCACCACGCTGTCTCAATGCTGTTGATCCACAAATCCCTAACAGTTTCCTGACCTGTGGGAACACCTAAGAGTGACCATGGGCAGAATGCAACTGCTGGTGGAAGCAGTTTTTGCTTGTATCATTTCCTCTTAGTTTTTGATGCGTTGCCAATAAATAAGTATTTTTAGTTTCAGTGGTTGTCTTCTGTCTGTGCACCTCCCGCACCAGTCTGTGGAGTCAAGCCGACTGTATGGCTCCAAGGCCAGTGAACAGGCAGGATGAGCCCTGCACAGAGGGGGAAACCACCTGGGACTCAGGAAGGGGAGCACATGGTGTCAATACCCCTCACTCTCAGAGGTTGCTATTCTGGAGCAGGACTCACAGAAGGTTTTTTGTACTGCCTTCAGAGACACCCCCAGATAACCGGGGGGTACATGATAGCTGGCTTCTCTGCAGCCATGTAGGAAGGACAAGTTGCCAAGAGCAGGAGCCTCACTGGTGACCACCAGAGAAGTCCCTGTTGCCTGTGACTGACAATACCGATTTGGAACCCCAGCAAAGCCTGAAGCTGAAACACCCATCAGCAGTGCAGGCGCCCACGTGGCTTTTAATATCTTGAAAGCTTGGAGGTGATCCAGAGCAAAATGACAGGACCAATTAGGAAGGTCAGAAAATTCACTTTGAGGCATTACTCTGGTCTTACTAAACCAGTGACTCAATGACACCACGGAAAATACAGAGTACTGGTGGGACCGTAACCTGCAGAGAAAGGCACAGTGAGAATCAACAGCTGCAAGATATATTTAGGTATGTTCAGACTAGAATAAGACATCATATATTCAACAGGGAGGATGATTGTCCTAGTCATGTGTCAATAAAAATGGCAAACTATCTGTCAAGGCTAAAGGCCAGGTTAATTTTTTTTTGAGCTGCTCTTTAATAATAATAATAATGATAATGATAAAAAAAAGTTAATGACATCAGTTACAGGAGACACTGGGTGAAATTCCAAGACCTGTGTTACACGTGAAGTGAGAGCTGGTGGTTTGTCTGCCTTTTTGGCCCATGAACCAACATAAAGGAAAGAAAAATACTGCAGAGGTAGAAGAAATGCATTAAGAGTGGCTTTAGTCCTCATAAGGAGCAATACACAGTGGCACTTGACTGCCTGCTCTCTGATGCTCCCCACTAGAGTTCCTACAGGGAGTCCACAATTAACTGTGTTCCTGAAGATCTCAAGATTAATTTAAAGCACAAAACCAAGTAAAGCATATACCCTAAAGCAGAAAAAGTAGTAGTTACTGATAAACAAAGTGACCTTGTGTTTAACAACAACGTTCCTTATATTTTCATCGTGAATGTTCCTTATATTTTCAATTTAAAACACTTATTACAGAAAATGCCACTAAGAAACTAAAAGTTCATCAAAGATAAACCTGATCACATTAGTCAGACATGGATAAATAATCCTATACATTCTGTGTCTTTGGGAGACAGCCATGCTGCTTTCCAAGGTCGAATGTGCCGTGGCCAAGTGCCACATGGCATCACTGCCTGGCCACGTGAATTGAGAAGCAGGAGTCTGGACATCATCTGATTAGCTGCTAGGCAAACCAGCCCCTTATAAGGTATACTGTGTCAATACAAATAAACATTAAATGCAGGTGTTTTAAACTAGATTCTTAGGAGAATTATTTTATATTAGACATGAAATTTGATACAGATTTTGTCAACCCGCAAAATATAAGATTAGATCCTTTGCATTTCAGCCAACATGAGATTACTGAGAGCTGTGGCTGCATTGTATTGCAAACATGGAGAAGCCAAAACTTCTAATGTGGTATTGAAAGCACCGCCATTTTGCAAACAGTAAAGCCGAGCTTGAGATTGACTTTTCCAGATAGGATCCATCCCCTTGTTTGGTTATGCCCCTGCTCATTCAGTTTAAGCTAGCAAAATAGATCCAGCAGGCTCACTACATTGGTGTGGATGCACTTTCTGAACATGGCTGAAGCTCAGCAGGTGTGTGCCTCAAAGCGAACGTGCATTAACTAGAAGTAAATAATAAACTGTATTTGCTTCAACCTCACATTGTATTATAATTGCACATTATTTGGCACCTCCAAAGCAACTGTGCTTCGAAATGGTACTTCCCTAGTGCAGGTACCCAAGCACAGATGCCTTGTTCAGTCAAAGCCCTTTTCTGGAACATGACAGAGTACGTGAAAGGCCACTCTTGACCCTGAGGGTCAGTGTGTAGGCCCTCTGCAGCCACGCAGCTGCTACATACACCCATTGGAATTCAATTTAAGTGGTCCCATGGCAAGGCACCCCAGTAAGGGCAGGCTTAGCAAGGGTTTTAAACTGTAGAGATGTCACTCTAGAAACATTTGAGAATGACGTCTCTGAAAACGCCAGAAGTCTTGAGAGTTATGCTTACCCTAACATGTAATTGTCAAGTTCATCACAGATCACAGTAGGAAGAGCCCTTGCCTGAAGTACAGCTCCCTACAGCAGGGAAATTCTATGAGAATTCTAGATTCTAAGATTGTTCCCACCCAAGTACCATATTTTCAGGCTGAGAAGCTTTGAGTTCCACCCTCAGCTACTTGCAGACTCACAGTGAAGTGCCTAATGCACAGGAATCATTTGAAGCTAAACTCCCCCCTCTCACAGTCTACCAGGTAATGACAGACAGTGACTTGTTCAAACCTAGCATGCAACAGGAAAAAGGTTTCCACACTGAATGCAGACATTCATGCCAAACTTTCCCCTCCCCTTCTCCCCCACCTTGGTCAACGAACTGCAAGGAGCCACTGCAACCTGCTTGGTAGGGGTGGGCTGGGACAGACTTCATGCCCTCCAACTACACATTTCTTCCAGATCAGAAGCTTGAAGCAGCAGCCTCCATTGCAAGAGGAGGCCTTGGCATCACAGTTATCCATTGGATCAGCACAGTGAGCAGCGGGGGGGTCACATATGTAGACAGCAAAGTGACTCTCACGTGGCTGCAGAATCTTGAAAGCCCACAGATGTCAGGTAGGTCTTCTCTATAGCTGGATACCTCTTTTCATTGAGAATGTCGCCTTAGCTATGCAATGACTGCTACCCTTCCCTGGCACTGCCTGCAGGAACACTGCCCCTGGGCTTCGGTCTGTGAAGAATATGAAATCCTGACCAAAGATAATCTTTGCTAGTGCTGCACATTTCCTTTTCTTAGTAGCAGCAATCTTTGGTATTGATCAACTTCTCTGACCTCTCCTTCATCTGGACTTGACCGATGTGACCAGTGATAAGCTACAATGGGTAATGAAGCTCCTGTAATGTTTGTTTCGCACCTCTCTCAAAAAAAAACCCACCCCAAACAAACAAAAGAAAACAACAACAACAGAACCTCAAAACAAACAAACAAACCCACAACCACCACCACCCCCCAAACAAAAACAACAAATCAAAACAAAACAAAACATACAGAAAGGAGAAAGAAGAAAAGGGGAAAGGAAAAGGGAAAGCGGAAAGGGGAAAAGGGAAAGGGGAAATGGGGAAAGAGGAAAAGGGGGAAAGGACTGGATTTTATTTTTCCCAAAGCCTACAGCTCTATTACAATCACCCCCTAGCTTGTGTCCCAGACAAAATCATGGGACACTTCATGCTTCCCTATAGAGCATGATGTGTCACACTAGGTCAGCCCAGCTCCCACTCACTGCCAAAACACACTCCTGTTCCCAGGTCAGCTGAAAATTCTGCTTCTCCCAGCACACAGAACACACGTTCCCATGCACCTCCTTCAATGAGCAGTCAGTCGATGCTGAAAAATGGCAGATGCTCCCTCTGGATGAAAAACTAACTGAGAAACTCAAAAAGCCCATCTGGAGTGGGGAGGGCTGATTTCAGCCTCCAGAACCAGCATCAGTTACCACCAGTTTCTGGTGAAGAGACACAGCAGAGAAATGAGGACCATCTCCACCCATTTTCCCCAGGCAGGTACAATGGTTGCAGAATTGGGCACTCCTTTTACCCCTACAACCTCAGAATAAGGACATGAGAAAGGAGAGGGCCACCATCAGCAGTTTCATTTCTGGTGCTGACACAAACACACCCCTCTGCCACTGCTGCTGTCCCCTTCACCAGTAACTGGGTCAAAGTGCCTGGACCACAATACCCATTATGGCCTATGGCAAGAGCTAACTACTCTGCAGGTCCCAAATGACTCCAACCCTAGCAGGCAGCATTCATCCAAGCACACATCCAAATCCTCAGGAGGTGGAGCACAGCACACACCTCCCTTAGGCTGGCAGATGACCATACAGATTTCACAGCGTGCTGGGGACATCAGAATCATGGAGTAGCATACCAGGTTCAGGCCTTCTTGTAGTTCCTCCAGATCCTCTTAGACTCTAGCTGTACTTATCTCTCAACTTTTTATTCATGATATCTTAATCTGAAGCCCAAACAAGTCCCAGAACTTCTTCTGACACCTGTCCCTGGTCCAAGTGGCTACCTGCAGCTCCAGAGGGAGGATGTTTGGTTGCAGGAGTGTTCCCAGTGATTGCACAGCCTATTTCTATTCCCTTGTGCTGTTACAACTCTATACAGAGGATCACAGGGCATCATCCACCACCTGGCATCCTGAGGTACCTTCAGGAAGCAGTGGGTACTGCTGCAGATACTGTGCTCCGTGACCCCTCTTAAGTTTCTGGTTTGTTTTCTTCTTATCCTCTCCCTCTATTCACTCATTCCTCACCATAAGCATTTGGTTTCTCTCTGATTTCTCTTCCTCTAGCCTCCTCCTATCTCCTGCTCAGGCAGAGTTCAAGATTAACAAGGAAAATGTATCATACTTCTCATTAGTACTCTTCTAGTCTTCAAACACTTTTAGGGCAGGGACTTCCTGACTTGATATGGTTTAGTTATCCTCTGTAGATTTCTTTTTGATGAACATGACACTAAGTTGGGTGGGAGTGTTGATCTGGTTGAGGNTAAGGCTTATGAGTATTGATTGAGGGAGTTGGGATTGTTGTTTGAGGAAGAGGAGGCTGAGGGGGAGACCTCATCACTCTCTACAACTGCTTGAAAGGGCATTGTAGGGAGGTTGGTGCTGGTGTCTTCTCACAGGCAATGAGCGACAGAACCAGAGGGAATGGCTGCAAGCTGCAGCAGGGTAGGGTTAGGCTGGACATTAGGAAAAAGTTTTTCACAGAGAGAGTGGTCAGTCAGTGGAATGGGCTGCCCAGGGAGGTGGTGGAGTCCCCATCCCTGACTGTGTTTAAGAGTAGATTGGATGTGGTGTTGAGGGATATGGTGTAGGGGAGAACTTGTAGAGTAGGGCTGATGGTTGGACTCGATGATCCCAAGGGTCTCTTCCAACCTGGATGATTCTATGATTCTATGAAATGGTCCATTCTCCCTTGAGTTCATGTAGTCTTTAAAAATACCTGTGACATTCAGTACTTTCCCCTCCTCAGGTAAGTGAGGTAACTTACGGTGACGGTGGTGGTAAGCATGGGTTGCACACTGCTCAGAGCAGTTCAGCTATTCTGTTCTTAAGCTCCTTCAAGACTCTTGGACAAACACAATTGCTCCCAGCAAGTTGTTACTGTTCATTTTGTCAGTCTGTTGAACAGCCTTTTCCACATCCGCTTCAATTTCAGGCATGTTCGTTGGCGAACCCCACCCTGCTGAAGAATGGGTTCTGCCAGGATGATCTCGTCACTCAAGACACTTAACACAGGTGCAGAGATTTCTGCAATGGCTTCATCTCCCCTGCACACGCCTCTCATAGCCTTTTCACCAACTTGCCCTTCAGAACACCTGGCAGGTTCCTGATACACGTTTCAAGAAAGATCTAATGTTATTTTTGATTCCTTTTCCTACTTGTTCCTTGAAGCTTTGTTTGACTGGACTTTACTGTCTTTATACATGCAATATACCAACGTTCACATCCTTCTCTACTTTTCCCATTGCAGACAGCTTGTGCAAGCTTTTTTGGATAGACACTTTTTGTGACTTCCCTTACTCCACTGAACAATGCTTTCTGTATTCCAAATGAAAGGTGTTCAACTCGTTTTTCATGAGCATGCCCAGTTGTCAAGGATGGGAAAGGGTGACAGAGGGCGAATTCAGGTAATGCAGATGAAATATAAAAGGGGTGACACTTTTGGACAGACAGAATAAACCAGTTGTGGTAGGTATTGGTATAGGTCATCAATGCCCAGGCACCGGGTCAAAATGACAAAGGCTGCCAAAGCAGGATGGGAAGAAGAGAAGTGGCTGGAAAACAAGAGGTAGAGGGCAGGGTGTTAGCAGCAGTGAAGACATCAGGTGGGAAAACAGGATTATGATCCTGAGCCTTGGGATGTCACATCAAGGGGGACAGTGAGAAGAAAGAAGGAACAGCAACATTGCCCCGGGAGGTAAGAGCTGATGTGGTAATTTAGCATTACAACAAGAGGTGGCAGAAAAATTTAGGGATGACAATGAAGAGTAGTGACAACAAAGAGTAGTGACATGAAGAGTAGTGACACAGGATTGTATGGGACCACAACACTGACATGTGGCAGGTAAAAGCAATGACTGTCAGTGAAGCAGGGCAGCACTGGACAATGCTGATGAACAGCCAAGGAGAGGTCTAGATAGGTTGGGCCAACTATAATAAGGTGCAGCAAAGGAAGGGAAAATGACTGCAAAGACAGGAAAGGCAATACATCATTGGTTTAAGTATTTGTGAACCAACTTCAGCCTCCTGTGCAGTAAATGTCTGGCATGAGTCAGCTTCTGGGAGACAGATAACTTGCCAGCACGTATTTCAGTGTCGCTAGGCAATCCAGGCCTTCCCACCACAACCAGGTACAGCCTGTAGGGAAGAAGCAGCCCAACAACCATAGGGCATGGTTTTCTTCTCTTTCTGAGTTAATTTACTACTGCTCTTACCATTCAATTCCCTCTCCTTCCCCTGTTTTCAACAGTAATTTTTACCATTTTCTTTTCCCCTTTTTCAAACACTTCTGAAGTTATGTGTTTTCTTAGCATTGATTTCTTTATGAATTGCTGGCTTTCTCTTCTTTTATACTTTCATATAAACCTACACCATTCTCACAGATCTGCCCTCCCATGAAATAGCATCAACATCTTATTAAGTCCTTAGCATGAAAGGTCACTTGCCTCAGCTGATAAGTATGTGCAGGGTCATACCAGGAGGTATGCTACAAATACTTTGAGATCCTTTACTGGCAGAGGATTTGGAAGGCAAAAGGCCCTAGACCCTGTGAAGTGGACCCTTTTTCAAGTTACAGGGGCAGATTCTTTCTCTAAAAAATAACCCAGCAACCCCACATGTCACAGTTGAGGAAAATCCCTTTCTGACCCCAAAATTTGCTCAAAAGTATAAACTTCTTGATATGTGAAAAACAGTCTTGTCAGAGTTAAAAGAAGAGGTGACAGAATGGGACAGTGGCTATAATAAAGAAATCTCACTCCTCTCAGTATCACAAGAAGTGGTCTCATGGCTTGACTAAGATTCATGTTTTGTTGGCTGATCTCTTCTGCTTAAAAGAAAGGAAGAAAAGAGAAAAGAAAAAGAATTAAGATATGAATCCAGATATTTCAGACCCTACAGATAAACCTTAGATTACTTCATCATAAAAACCAAGGCAATGCCAAAGGTCATTATCACCTAATCCTTAACTTGAATTTTTAATTGAAATTTTGAATTTGAATTTTTAATTTTAATTTTGAATTGAAAAACATGTAGGTTCTTTGCCTCATGGACCATTCCAGAGCTTTACAACACTGCTAGCCTGAGATCTTGTGAGGGAAGACATAAGAACCTCTCAAGCAGAGGAATTAATTGAACGTATCTGAAAAATTAAAAAGGAAATGGGAAAGGGGGATGATGCCTTCTGCTCCACCTTTTGAGAAGGGTGTGGTGGGAAGCGTTCCCTCAAGCCATTTGAGTATGAACTCTGGCCTTACACATAAAATAAATGGGATTTATAGAATACTTCTCTGTTTAAGGTCTTGATTCCCTTTTTGAGGGCATAACTTTTGGTTTATATTCCAAAGGAGGAGAGATCATCAGAACAGAGCCAAAAAGCAGAAGCAACATGAAACCACTGAGACTGAAGGGGTACTTGGAGGCAGTGTCAAAACTGGAGGTAAACATAAACCTAGGTTGTCCTAACGTCAGCTCCAGTAAATCTCTAGTTGCTCGCTGTGCTGTGCTGGGTGCCACGTTGGGCTCCGAGTTGTGACCAGGCCCAACCCTGTGATCTCTGTTGTCTGCGGAGCAGCAGGTGTCGGAAGAAAAACTGGTCTGGGGTGGCTGTATCTGCCTCAAATTTCCAGGAACAGGCAGGAGAGATCATGAAAGGGGTGGGGACACAGACCCGGGGAGTCAGGTGATTGTGATAATAGTTATATTGTTAGGGCTGGAATGAGGAAATTAAAGATTTCAGCTGGGGAGAACAGAGTGGGGTGGGTGGGAGATAGAGGGAACGACACTCAAGGAGGCTCCATTTTGATCTGCCCAGTTATTACTTGCCTCTTGGGACAAAGCATCCAGAGAAACCACTGCGTTTGACATTTAGTCCTATAGCTTTGCTCTCTGCTGTTTCAGCCTGGACTGCACATCCAGCTTCCAGATGGGCAATTAGTCTTAGCATAGTTACACCAGTGGGCAGGAGTTTTCATCTGACCATTTCCGCAGTGGATCCTACTGCGACTTGACGTTTGAGATCAGTATCTGAGGAGCTGTCGATCTGTCTGAGTGACCCTAGACGAGACCCTGGGTTTAAGGAATATGCAGCAGAGGTAGAGCTTGAAGGCTCATTTCCAGTGCTCGGTGATTTTCTCATGGAGGTCAGGTCACGAGTAGTGAAGGTGGCAGCTGACTCGGAGACAAAGTAGTACAGCTAATGGACCACAAGGTCTAGGTCACTGGACTACCTCAGCACCCGAACTGAGTCAGTGTTTGCAGGAGGCTATGTCTCTCGTCCTGTAATAGAGACAACAGATGGGAGAAAGCTACAGTTTTCGGGAGTTAGTTCAGATTTGCCAGCTGAGGCTCTGTCCAGGCTCTCCTACAGGCTTTGTACTGCATTGCAGCGGGCAATGAAAGAGGATCCATATGGGGGTCTTCTGGGGTCCACTCATGATAACTTCATTCTCCTAGGAAGAGAGACTGGGTTCCCTACACAGTTTCCAGCAGTATTTGCTTACTCTTACTATATTATTTTCCTGAGCTCTACCCTATCCTCTCCCACCTTTCATGACTGAAGAAGGGAATAACACACACTGCTTCTGTTTTCTTCCAGGGCTCCCTTTTGCGTCACCAGAATGACCCTCTGCAGCCACTCTGCTCCTACAGAAAAGCATATATATATATATAAATACATTGAAAAGCAGCCTCCTCAAGACACAAAGATATAAGAATGCGTACATGGATATATTCCCCCTCCTACTCCTGTAGTACCACTGGTTATTTGGGACAGATGCCACTGCTGCCTGGCAGGTTACATCACCAGCAAGGGAGAAGGCATTCAACAGCCCTTTAGATTGATTTGCAAATCCCTCATGGTGTTTTAATAACAATCCTCTTTAGAGATCACCACCTCTGCCTCAAGGGAATCCATGAATCCCTGGTAAACAATTCCCTAATGAAAAGCAACAGCGGCACAAAGGGTAACCTCACATCTACACATCTGTATCGGCTACTAGGCTGGTGTTTCTTTGGCCAGAAACTTAATTTCAGCTTATGGCACCATCCATGCTGCTATTCCTTGACAGCTTGGGTTGCTAGCTTTAATGCAGAAAGCTATAATCAGCTGTAGCTAATACAGAAATAGCCACTGGCTTCTACCTTGCAGCAGAAAGGAAACACACAATTACATATATAGATATACAAAAGAACTAAACCGATCAAAGGTCTTTCAAGTAGTTCAAAACCAGGCATGATTTGTTACCCTTGGAATCCAGACCAGAAGGGGAGAGACTTTCCTTTTTTTCCCACCACAGTAGCAGTGTGTTGAAAAAAAAGCATTTGTTCTATTTTAAAACGTGTGCGTTACAGATCATTATCGCATTCCTACCCGGGCAGATAATAGACATAGCTGGTAAGGAAACATTTCAAATTCAATGCCATAAAAAATGATTCATGTTTACTCAAATGTTGCTCAGTAGCAATAAAAAGCAATCATGCATTCAGCTTGTGAAGATATAATACGCAGAAGCACTGCCCAGAACATCAGGGCACTTCCCATTTCAAAGGAGAAGGACCCAGTGACAAGCATCTGGAGGAAAAGGATCTTTTCAGTATAAAGCTCCTTGGATTCAAAATGTTGATAGAGGTGAAGTTAATACTATGAATCAAAAATTCTGAAAAGGAATTTTAATCTTTCATCCTAAGGGAAGACTTGGGATTTGAGAAGCCCGTTTATCCCCATAATTGCTGAGCCTGGATGAGAGTGGGGGAAATGACCATCAGTGTCAAAACGAATTCCGTCATGTGTGACTCAACTTGACAGATCGATACATCGAATAAATATCCAGAAAATACTCAGAAGACTCTTTCAGTGAGAGAAGTTCAAGACAGGAGTGTATCTAACCTCCTAAAATACCAACAGGAATCGCTTTTGCAAACTACACTAATAATTCCACATCACTGAAGTGTGCCTGAGGAAAATGGTACCATTTATGTCTGACAGCCTTGGCCAGAAGATGATCGCTCAAGTTCATCTACACATTGGAACAAATAGAAAAGTCTGTAAAGAACTGATAGAAAATAGATGTAAATAATAGAAATATAATAGAATAATAATAATAGTATAATAGAATATATAATAATAGAATAATAGAAAAGATGTAAATAATAAAAAACCCAAAACAAATCAAAACAAAACACAACCCCCCAAAAAAACCAAACCAACAACAACAAAAGTTAGCAAATTCTGATGTTCTGCAAACAAAGATTGTCACTGTCAGCTGAGAAAGCAACAGGAAATTTGTTGTTTGCATTGTTTCTAAAGTATTTGCAGAACCAAGCGGTAATTGTGGTTGTAGGAATAGATAAAAGTCAATTTTTGTTCCTTTGTGAGTTGGCAATCAGTACACAGCACATCTACGGGACCACAGGAAGGTAAGGACTTTCACAAAGCCATGGCCAAAACATGATATTCACATGACTGGAAGTCACCTCTGGGGTGATATGTGCTCCGAGGTGTGGCACAGCAGCAGGTAATGTTCAGCAGCCTGAGCAGCTCACCAGCATGGGAAGGACGGAAAGGGCAACTGCTTAGATCACGGCTGACATGCAGCTGGGAACAGTAAAGAGATAGTAAGCAGGGTTCTTTAATTCTATAGGGAAAAATACCCCCAACAACATATAGCAAAAGTCTTCTGAAAAAATAAAACAAATATGTATCTAGATGTGCATGTGTACATGGAGATACATAAGAATACGATGGACGTCATTTATACAGATGTAAAAATAAAAGAAACAATACACACACCTACACCCTAACTATCTGGTATTTTTGTACAAACTGTCAAAGGGCAAAAGTTCTCCCAAACAAGACGGTGATGGAAATTGTCAACCATGACAAAATGCTGAGAAAATTGTTAAAGCAACCATCATTTGGATACAGCAAGTCAGTCCAGGTGTTTAAGTTTTTCATTATTCCCCAAGTCAAAAGAAATAAACAAATGTAAGCTACCTTTGTCTCATACCTGCAAAAAGAAAGGACAGTTCTGCAAAGATCAGTGTCAGTGGAATGGGCTGCCCAGGGAGGTGGTGGAGTCACCATCCCTGACTGAGTTTAAGAGTAGATTGGATGTGGTGTTGAGGGATATGGTGTAGGGGAGAACTTGTAGAGTGCGGCTGATGGTTGGACTTGATGAACCCAAGGGTCTCTTCCAACCTATATGATTCTAAGATGTGTTGAAGACAGTTTAAAATGCTTTTAAATACTGTGGAAATCAGAGAATACCTAACAATCAGCTCTACCAAATTTGAATCTATTTACTCTCTGGACGTCATTAACTTAAATGAGTATAAAACAGGTATTTTCAGGGGCAAAATCATTTTCATCATCCTGGTAAGACAGAGGCACAATTCCAGTAAGAGAGAGGCTGTTTGGAGGATGGTCCATTAGTGTGACCGCCTCATTTCAGAAAACTACAATCATGTAAGCCACACAAGTAACAAACATCATCTCTGTGAAGCGAGTGGATTGTAGCTCCCTAGGTTACACCGGGAACTGGAAGCACCCCTGCTTCTTAACCATTCATACCTCTCTGTGTGTTCACAGAGTGTAAGGCGTAGGCGACAAGGTTGGCTCAAAAGGCCCCTGTGTGTTTCAGGAGGACCTCCAGGCCTATCTGAGTGCATAAAACACACAAAGAGCACCAGTGAAAAAGAGCTTACATCCCTCTGCTAAGTAGCCTCTCCTATGGTACTACCCCAGATGGGATACAGAGATGCACGGACCACCAGTCTGCCCTAGAAAGGCGCTTTTAACGCTCTGAGGAAGCTGCTTTGTAACGGGCGTTCAAATAGGGTATTAGTTCGTGTGGCATCATTCCCTCCTCCCCCCCCTTCCCTCCCACTTTTTGCCACTCGTTTTTGATAAAGTTCAAAAGAAATTGCTTGAGGTATAATGAAGTTGAGAACCGCAGAAGGAACGGTGCTTTTGCTTCGCTTNCAATGAAAGTTCAAAAGAAATTGCTTGAGGCATAATGAAGGAACGGTGCTTTTGCTTCGCTTTGCCTTTTAACCCCGGATGGAGCCAGGGGAATGCCCTGAGATGTGGCCCTAAGAAGTTTCTGAGAGGCAGCTGTCAGGAGGCTGCTCCTGGCACAGGCTCACTCAACCGCCAGCCTCAACAGCGTACCCCTTTTGCCACTTCCAAGCACGGTACTTTGCAACCTGAAGAGGTAATAGTGGCTGTGTGTTTTGAGTCACCAGCCAAACCACTGCTAACTCCAACAAGGATCGAAACTCAGCGACGGGTGACTCTGAACAAGGACCGATCTGAAGGAGGTGTTTGCAAAGGAAAGAAGGAAGCGAAAAGCTCAAGAGAGAAAAATCATTTGGAGAAAGGACTGGGAAAGAGGTTCCACTCTTATAATGGCAGAGGGATGTTGGGGACTCCTGGTCACGTTTTGGGATGGGTGTTCATTTCCGTGGTCTGAGGAAACGCTGCAAGGCTTTGGGTAATAACAGGAGGCCTCGATTTCCCAGGCGCAGACCAGTGAAACATGTTCCTGCTCACGGCTGTGCCAGGTAGTTCTGGATTACAAAAGGTTTCTCTAGCTAATGCACCAGCCAAGGCGATGCTACCTCATGCGTATCACTGAGTTACCACCAGCCTTCCCTGCCCCAGCCCCATCCCTTTTGCAAGTCTCGCCCCAGACTCTTCAGCTGCCTCGGCTTTGCCCATGAAAATGCCGAATTTGGCAAATAAAGCCGCACACGAAGCCTCACCGCCGGTCCCGCCGCCCCCGGGAGGTGTGCCGTGGAGGGGGGTCGCGGCCGGCGGGCTCTGCCTCCCACTGCCCTCGGGACAAGCGCTGCCAAATTTCTTTCTGCATCACCTCTGCTCGCTGGGACGCCGCGTCCCCGCCGCGGGGGTGGGTAGGTGGGAGGAGGAGGAGGAGAGACGGGCTGTTCCGCAGCCGTACCTGACCGGGGGAGGGCTCCCCTCTGGCAAGACCGGGTGGGACCTGCCGCCCTCCGGCCGCGCCTTGACCCCCGCCGGCGCCGCCAAGGTCACCGCCCCGGCTCGTCCCCGGTCCCTCGGCCGTCTCTGTTCGGCCGCGGATACTTGAGAGTTTAAAGAGGCTTTTCTTCCCCGGGAGCGACGCCCGGGGGGGAAGGGGCAGGAGAAGGAAGGAGGGGCGGGCGCGTAGAGGCTAGCAGGGCAGGAGCCGGGCNCCCGTCAGTCCGCCGGTCCCGACGGGGCGGGCAGGGGGGGCCGGGCTGGGGTCGCAGGTGTGGGAGGGCAGCGGGAGGGACGCGGAGGCTGTTCGGTAGGGAAGGATTTACCCCGTTGTCACCTGTGGACGGGGACGGACGGAGGGAGGTGGAGAGGGAAGCGTGTGGATGAAGGGCTGGGGACCTTTGTGGTGCGACCTAGGATGGAGGTCAGGGAGGAGGGAGGTTTTGGGGAGACAGCGATGCAGAGCCAGCTTTTGCACCGGGCGCAGCTTCCCCGATCCCCTGCGGTCTTGAGGAGCTACCCCCTAATTCCGAGTTTGTGCTGTAGGGTGGGTCTCTGAAGACAGGAAAGATGCCAGAAGGGGAGAAAACTGGGCAATGTAAGCAAGAAGAGGAGCAGCAGCAGAAAGAAGAGGAACGAGAGGGTCTCATCGAATTCTACAGTTCCTACCAGGAGCTATTCCAGTTCTTCTGCAGCAACACGACCATCCATGGGGCTATCCGCCTTGTGTGCTCCAAAAAGAATAAGATGAAGACAGCCTTCTGGTCTGTTCTCTTCTTTCTCACCTTTGGCTTAATGTACTGGCAGTTTGGGATCCTCTACAGGGAGTACTTCAGCTACCCTGTCAACCTCAACCTCAATCTTAACTCCGACAGGCTGACTTTCCCAGCCGTGACACTGTGCACCCTCAATCCGTACAGGTAAGCAACGTCAACTGGCTTGACTTTTGTGGGCATAGGATAAAAGCATGTACCTTAGTTCTCCTCATGGTCCTTGACTGTCCCTTTCTGAAGCAGTGCCAGTGGGAAGGACACTTTTCACAGTCCTTTGCTGCTGCAGGGCATTCAGAGTAAGGCATGTTAGTTTAGGCAGCTCCTCTTGGTGGAATATGTTAGCAGGCTGCACTGTAAACTGCCCCAGGGCAAATGCAGATGCATTTTCTTCTCTCTGACAAGGAGGGTAGCCTCCAGCAAGGGGCTGGATTTGCAGCTGGTGGCAGGAATGTCCTGAATCACCAAAGCAAATTGCCTTACATTTTATTCTAAGCTGTTCATGTGCATGCAACCCTAAACCTGTAGGCTCCCCTTTCCCTGCCATATAGGTACAGCGCCATCCGGAAGAAGCTGGATGAGCTGGACCAAATCACCCATCAGACACTACTAGACCTTTATGACTACAACATGTCTCTGGCACGAAGTGACTGGTCCACCCTGTCCACACAAAAGCGTAGCTCAAGGAGCCTGCTCCATCATGTCCAGCGCCACCCACTGCGGAGGCAGAAGCGGGATAACTTAGTCAATTTGCCAGAGAACAGTCCCTCAGTCGACAAGAATGACTGGAAAATTGGCTTTGTTCTGGTGAGATCCCTAGATATCCTGTGTCCTACTCTCTCCGGTCTCTGCCTCACTACTGTTTTGTTAGACCCTTGTCCGTGCTTTTCCCTAAAAAGAAGTCTGATTAATCTACACTGGCTTTTGCTAATGACAGATAAAGGTAGAGCTGAATCCTTTGCCCAATGCAATCCTGCTCCCTAAGTCCTGTTCCTGTTCATGGAGGCCCCAGAAGTGCCCATCATTACTTAGACAGGGAAACCTTTTTCTTTATGAAGTGGCTGCATCCGTCTTGCAGTTGCCTTTTGGCAACCTGTTTATTAACATAAACAGCCGTGCTGCCCAATAATAGCAAAGGGGAAAGTATCGGATGGCTGTGGGCCATGTGAAATGTGGTCACGGTCACATTTGCTCCTAGGTAGCAGCTTCTTTGCCCTAGGGTATCTCTGTTTGCATTTTAAAAGGCAGTGAAGAACTGAAGCTAATCGATTGCCAGTTAACTAGAGTTCCCACAAGATCACAAAAGGTGTTTTTCTGGACACACCCTAAAGGAAGGGCTCCCTGCTCAAGAATTAGAAGCTTCTGATTTTATACCACATAGAATTTATGTGCAGCAGATCACCCTGCACACCTTGCTGCAACCCACTGCCTCCTGGCTTTTATTCGGCCTGGCTCCTTCACCTAGTGTTTCCCTTCCACCGAGGAGCTGCCCTGGGTTTGCTTCTCCCCAGCCTGCTGATCCCCTTTCAGTGGAGTGCAGGAGCCCTGCAGAACTCGTCCACTCCCTCGAGTTCTTCTCCTCCCCATGCTGAGGGAGCACAGCTAATCCACAGCCACAGCCTCGCCTCTCGGACAAGCCTTCCCTGACGTGGCTGGTTTTCTCCTTCTCTCCTCAACAGTGCAGCGAAAATAACAAGGACTGTTTCCATCAGGCGTACTCCTCAGGGGTGGATGCTGTGCGGGAATGGTACAGCTTTCACTATATCAATATCCTGGCGCAGATGCCCGATGCGAAAGCCCTGGATGAGTCTGACTTCGAGAATTTCATCTACGCTTGCCGCTTCAATGAAGCAACGTGTGACAAAGCGTAAGTGGTGGAAGCGTCCCACCGTATCTTTCTAACAACACCCCTGTCTTGTGCCTGGCTCTGAGGGGAGTTCAGGAAACCTGCATCAGAGAACCTCTTTCTCAAGGTGGGGGTGTTCCTTGTTCATTTTCCGTTGTCTCAGATGATGTCTCATGAGTCTTTCTTGTGGGCTGTGCTCACCAGGGTCAGAGTTTCTGTGACCTGAAACTATGGACCTCAGTGGATGGTTTCTTATTTTTTTTCCTGGGTTTTGTACAAATGAAATACTTTGAATAGCAGTACAAACTTCAATGTGGGTACAGTGTACATTGCAGAAATCTCTTTATTCTGCTCTTTCCAATGGCGAAGTGGTACGTGTCAGCCCACACACGGGAGGAGGAAAAGAGAGAGTTGCTACCATAAAAAAGAGTAAAAACAATATCCCACTGCTCACCTGCCATCACGGCCAAAAAGCCTCAAAGAGGTGGCGGTGTCATGAAACCTATCGGTAAGGGAGGAAAAGGAGCAGGAAGAGCTAAGCTTTGTCAGTACCAGGAAGTTAACACAGTAATCGCTAGTAGCGCTAAAGCCCATTTGGGCTCTCAAGAGTTAGCAGTATGAAAAAACCTGGTGTAAAAAACCTGTCCAGCTCCAGGACATTTTTTACAGCACGTTTTAATTGGTTTTCCGGCTCGAGTGAGTTTACATAACAAATACTGCCCATCTGCTGTAAGCCCCTCTCCCTGCAGGTGGAAAACAGAGTTGCTCCTTTCAGAAAGCCCTTCCCCTTGGACTCGAAGCCCTTCTCACCCCACATGAATGTTTCTCTTCCCATCTCAGGAATTACACCCACTTCCACCATCCCTTGTATGGGAATTGCTATACCTTTAATGACAACAGCAGCAGCCTGTGGACCTCCTCACTGCCTGGCATCAATAACGGTGGGTGAGAGGCACTCTTTGGTGAGTAAAGAGAACAGCTCAGCTCTGTTTTCCCAGGAGGAGTTATGGGCATCCTGATGTGCGTTTGGTGGTGGTGGTGACAGATTGCAGCCCCGCTCTGTCTGACCCAAGCTCTGTTTTCACCCATGTGGAGATGGTTGTCTCAGGGATGAAGCTGTCCCTCACTGTTGCCCCTCAGAATGCACTCTCTCCCACCAGTGCCTGATCGTTATGTTTGTTGCTCCCTCTGGACCTGCGCTGGTCCTTCCTGAAGTCCTCTGTTGAGCTCCAGTGCTGTGCTCCTGAGAGCCTAGTCTTGGCCTCCTCCCTCATTTTCATGTATTCAGCAACTGAACCTGCTTGTGTTCCCAAACCTCCTGAATCCTCTCTAGGCCCAATTTCTGGCTTTTCTTCCATCCAGCTCCAAGTCTCTTCATGAAATCTCTCTTAATTCCTAGTTCTGCTTTTTCTAAGATACAGTGAGGAAATCCAGTTTTCTCTTGGAGCCTCAAGCTTGGTCTCTGGCCTCTCTCCAGCCACCCTCCATGCTTTGGTGCAGCCCTTGTTGATGTTTCTCTTCCTTTATCTCTTATAGACTCACTTCTAGCCGTTCTGCTTGCTCTGTTCTCCTGCACAACAGCCAGCCGTGATGTCCCTTTCTCTCTCACATTCCCTCAGGTCTGTCTCTGGTGGTGCGCACCGAACAGAATGACTTCATCCCCCTGTTATCCACGGTGACAGGAGCCAGGGTCATGGTCCACGATCAGAATGAGCCAGCCTTCATGGATGATGGAGGTTTCAATGTGCGCCCGGGTATTGAGACCTCCATCAGCATGAGGAAGGTGAGGGAGCTGCAGGGGTAAGCAGCGGGGATATGAACTTTGGTGGGAGAAGATTAACTGAGTAGATACAGATGGGTTGTCATGGACTGGGTGTGTGTTTAAGGGAGAGGTTTAATCACGTGGAGTGAAGGGAGGGGAAGAAGAGGAGCTTACTGGATAGACGAGAAGCATTTGATTGCAATGTATTAGTGAACAATGAAATGGAGGGAAGCAGGGGGAGCTGGTGCTCAGAAGAAAGCATAAAGAGCAGATAGCTGATGGACAAGCAGCAAGCGGCATGGAGATGTAGAAGGAAGGCAGCAAAGTGCCAGTCATTCTGTGTAATGACTTTGATATTCTAGGAGATGACTGTGCGTCTGGGGGGCAGTTACAGTGATTGCACTGAGGATGGCAGCGATGTGCCAGTGCAAAATCTGTATTCATCCCGCTACACCGAACAGGTAACTCGCTATCACTGACCCCGTGCCAGCTTGTTTCCCTTTCCTGAAGTGCTTCAGTCCTCTAACAGCCACGCTTTTTCATGGGCACTGTATGATGGGATACAGGTTGCAGTAGGTTTGGTTCCCTTGCTCGACCTTTTCTACCTCATATGCTTCCAGGTCTGCATTCGCTCCTGCTTTCAGCTCAACATGGTAGAGCGCTGTGGCTGTGCATATTATTTCTATCCCTTACCTGCTGGGGCAGAGTACTGTGACTACACAAAGCATGTGGCCTGGGGTAAGTGAACAGGAGGGATAGTAAAGCTCATGACCAGCTGAACCTGTTTGGTCCACCTCATGCCCCAGTACATCTCCCCATTGTCTTCCATGAGCTTCCCGGTGTGGGACATCCCAAAAGACATTCTGGTCTTGGGTGGTTTGTCCTTCTAAGCTTGTGGCAGGAAACCTTCTCTGGAATCCCCTCTCTGTCGCACATCACCTTTTGTACACAAATACTGTGAGCTGACCCGAATTCATTTTCCCTGCTGCCCAGGGTACTGCTATTACAAACTCCTGGCTGAATTCAAAGCTGACGTGCTGGGCTGTTTCCACAAATGCCGGAAACCTTGCAAGTAAGTTTGATCGTCGGTCAGGTAGACTGGGAATTCTTTATTCACAGAGATCTTGGAAAGCATTCACTGACCAGGGCAAAAGCTCAAGTCGACAGCTGATCTGCAACTTGCAATGATACTTCTCCCATCAGGAAGGCAAAATGTTTGAGGAACATCAGTGTTGGCTTGGGGGTGAACTCCCGTGGACTGTGCAGAAGCTCAGTGGGAAGTGGGCAGAATTTTAGCCTGGGAGGGAGTTTCTAGGTGTATTTGAGAGATCTGGCCTCGTGGCTGCTACTGCTTCAACAGCTAACATGGCCTCTTGTCTTCCAGAATGACAGAATACCAGCTGTCAGCTGGATACTCCCGTTGGCCTTCTGCTGTCTCAGAGGTAAGGAGAGGATTTCCAGGCTCCCCAGAACTGCTCTGAACTCCCATTTAGTCCTTCCTCAACTGGTACTAAACCTCGAGGAGGTGACTGTGGTCATGTAACACAATTTATTGCACTTTCATTTCAGGACTGGGTTTTTTACATGCTGTCACAACAGAACAAATACAATATTACATCTAAGAGGTAAGAGCCCCTTAACAGAGGTTGCATCCAAACCAGAAACCATCCCTGTGGAGGGTGTTTCAGGGGGCCATAGTCCAGACTGAATCACTTCTGGGAAGAGATTAGGCATGGGACCCATGGACAAGGCCAGTGGCTTGGAGTCAGAGTAAAGATAAGCCGAGACTTCAACAAGGACTCTGAATCCAAGTGGAGAGTCTGAAAAAGGTCAGCTGCTAGTATGAAAATAGTAAGCCCCAGGCTGTTGCCATGTAGTCTGGAGTCATGGTAAAGGGCTAGTGGAAGAGTGGGAAGCAGAGCCATGGAGGAGTTTTGTACTTAGCCAACACAGGATGCCACAAACATTGGGTTTCACAGCACAGTCTCAGAAGTGCACCCTAAATCCCAAAGATTGTATTCACTGCAGAATGAGGGAACTGTGGAGATGGGGAAAAGCTGCTGGGTGGTATAGATGGGAGGAGGGCAGGGAGCAGAAGGGGACAAAGAAGACAATTGAGCTTGGTGAAGAAATTCAGGGATTGTGGATTTGGGGTTACTGAGCCCCATCTTTCATTTACAGGAATGGTGTTGCCAAAGTGAATATCTTTTTTGAGGAGTGGAACTACAAGACCAATGGGGAGTCACCAGCCTTCACGGTACACACTTTACTGCCACATCCTCTCTAGCCACCCATTCATCCGTAATGTCCCTCTGTATTGGCAGGCATTCCTTCCAGCAGCATTGCTGGCTATCTGATCTCTTTTCCTGTGGCAGGATGGGAGGAACCCCCCAGCACCCTGGGGGCACTGCGAGTGGGAACAGGCAAGGAGGCCAAAGGCTGGAACAAGGGCTGTCCTCACTGCCTTTCTCCATCTCTTGCAGGTAGTGACTCTGCTGTCCCAGCTTGGGAACCAGTGGAGTCTCTGGTTTGGATCCTCTGTCCTGTCTGTGATGGAGCTTGCAGAGCTAATTCTGGACTTCATTGCCATCACCTTTATCTTGGCCGTACGCTGGTTCCGCTCCCGGCAGCAGCTCTCCCCACCAGGACCACCTCCAAACAGTCATGATAACACTGCTTTCCAAGACGAGGTGCCAGGTCTCAGTGCTCCACACCGCTTCACTGTTGAAGCTGTAGTGACCACGCTGCCATCCTACAACAGCCTGGAACTGCATGGGCTGAGCAGGGATGGTGAGGCGGGACACGAGTGAGGCACGGCTTATTCCGCAGCTCACACGGGTGGCAATCGGTGCAGAGGCTGCACGCTTTCTCTGTGGGACCTGCATTTCCTTATTTCTGGGGTGCTCTACCTGGACCATAGCAGAAGACTGTACTGTGGTTGGTCTGGGTTCATTGCTTCCACTACTGTAGGCAAATTATTTGATCTCATAAAATACTATTGCTCTAGGGATCACCAGGGATGAGAGTTGATCTAGTGTATGTACGGGGGAGATGTCAACAATTTGGTTTACTTCCATTCCTTACATGCGCACACTTACGTGTGCATGCACGCTTTCTTTTCCCCGCAGTGAGGATGCTGCCACAGCTCTGGTCTGTTCTTAATTAAAGAAGTTTGGCAGGTGTGACTGGCCTCCTCCGTGGTATGACAAAGGACAGGAATGGCATCTCATAAAAATCTCTCCACGGGCTGAGTTAAGCTTTCCCTAAGGTCAGTAACTGGTTACTCTTTCCTAATTCTTAATGGCCAGCTCTGATCTGAAGCCCAAGCTGCCCACCATGCCCCCTGGAGAGGAGAGGCTACTTGGAAAGCCCTGAAAGATGACAGCCACTGACAAGTTCAATTGATGTTATGGACAATACTCTGGGGAGGTGGTTGATGCTCGCTGGCACTCTCAGGTTGGGACGTAACACCCCCGGCAGAATAAGGCCTCCCTTTTTTAGCTGCCTATGAGCACTGGTAGATCTTAGCTGCATAGAAGTCTCCTTCCTTGTGATACACCATACACCTGTACATCCAGCTATTTGACCATTTGCCAGAGCATTTGGGATAAATTGATCTCTACATAGGAGCTATGGAAACAAAGCATCTGTGTACATCCTGCACAGTATCTCTGCTGCCATGATCAAGAGGATCAGAATAGCCCAGGTCACACAGTGCCCACTCTGCTCCACTAATCCCTTCTCTGGCTCACCTGCAGAGGCTCCACTGAGGACTGTGAAGCACAGAAGCGCTGCAGGCTTTCATCTGGGATGTTCTCAGAGAATGTTTTAACCTATTGGAATGGACAGCATAGGCAACCAAGGCTCAATGCTAGGACAGAGATGGTCCTCATCTCAGGAACTGATTTGGGGATCTTCACTTAAGAGCACACATTTCTTGCAGTAAGCTTGCCATTCTGTTTTTCAACAAATACTCAGACTTCTGCTGCAGTGGTGTTTACACAGCACTTTATATGGTATCAAGGGAGCAAGGGTGGTGCGCTTAACAAACAGGATTATCCACTTGACCAGAAACAAACACAGATACCAGAATTTAAGCGTATAGTTTAGGCAAAGACCTGCAGTGCCATGTACCAAATCACCTTGCAAACGGCCTCCTTTGAATGTAAAACCTAGTTAATCATAACAACAGAAAAACTTCAGACGTTTTAAAAATGAAGGTAGATGCACTGACCTTGTGAAGATGGAGGATTTTACTGCAGTATATAAACTGCCGCCTAATTCTTCCCTTTGAGGTGGTAAATGCATGCGTGTTGTATTGCTCTAGCCTCAATTACCTAAATGCACTTTTCACTGCCCAGCAGAGAGTGATTGTCTTCCTCCTCACAGACACGAACACTAAATTCTTTATCACACAAATATTCATGGCTTTTGAAACCTTTAACCCAGTGCTCAGCTGATGAGCTTGGTTTGAAAGCAAAGGTGATGTCTCTCTGGTGGGAATAGAAGCAAGGGGAGTGGAGGCAGGGAAGGAGGGGGAGTCCTGCAACCATGAACGCTTAGAGGTGTAGAAACATATAGGGAGGCCTCTGCTGGAAAAAAATAAATCCACTTGCTGTGTTTATAGGTGATTTTAAAATGAAGTAAAAAAGACTGAATAATGAGAGAATGAAGTCTCAAAGTCGACTAATTAAGGGATTTACGTGTTCTGCAAAAACACTGCCTGAGAGGCAGAGCTGAAAGACAGACTTAGGGGCTAAAACAAACAAAAAAAACCCCAAAAGTTAACTTTGGCAACAATTAAAACAAGAAAGGTAGGCCAATAGAGGAGTTAGGATGGCCCATAGCCCAGTGCTTCCTCATGAATTCAGCGCTACAGTCTGCTGCCTTAGGTAGTTTCTAGCATATGAATGACCAGAAACCTGACACTGGACACACAAAACTCTGCTTCACAAAACTTCCTCCAAATCACCAAAGGAGAAAGAGCAGATACAACACCTGAAACGGCCTGTGTATATGCATACGTTGAGCATAATATTTCCAGAATATTCAAGGAGTAAGACACGATTCTTCCCATCACACGGTACCTTGGGATAACCATAAAATTAACGTGACCCACTGCATCACACCTAGTGAAGTGGGTAATTAAAGGAAGAGTAATCAGAGGTGTAACTACTTGAAACATTAAATTCTTTTCAACATCATGAAGAAATATAGCTGTAGAAGGTGATATATTCCTTGGGGAAGATTGCACCATGTTATTTCTCTCTTCTGTGAAAGTGTTAAAATGCAAAATATACAGTCAAAGTAATGGCCCCTTTCTGGGTAGCTGTAAATCCAGAGTTAAAACCCATACAAACATGAAGCTGTTATAGAAGCTAGTATATGGATTAACCCTTCCTGCCCTAAGGATCACTGCAAAAATTGCCATCTTGGGAGAAATCAGATGATCCTCCCAGGAACATCCCTGTACTTCTTGCAGGATGACAAGACCACAAATTATCAGCTCAACAGATGCATAGTGAACTAAGTCTGGCTGAAAACAAGAGGCAAGCCCAGCAGTCCTGGAGTAAGACTGGGGAAAATTGAGTGTTTCACTGAGAATGTGAAATACTAGAAAAAAGGGAAGAAAATGCCTGTTAAGAGAGATTCATCAGTCAGCAAAAGGCAAATTAAAGGTCTGAGCTGGGGTGAGTTTGTACAAGAGGAGAATGTTGAGGGGAACATAAATACAACTCTGAAGTCAGACAACACTAAGGAACAGCAAGTTTCATCTTTTTGGACCGGGAGCATCTGCCATGCAGGAGGAATGCAGAGAAGCAGGACTAAAAGTGCTTGAAGAGAGAAGGGAAATGCAGGAGGAGAAAAATAAATTGGTGGGTAAATCGCAGTCCGAGAGTGGTTGAGTTTGCAGGAGTAAGTAGCACTGAAGTGAGCAACTCCACACGCATAAGAACAAAGATGAGGAAAAAAAGGAAGGTTGATACGATAGGGAAATTACAGAGGGAAGGGAGGGATGAACATTTAGGAACTTAAAAAGAGTAACAGAGGAACCATGGAAGTGTTTGTTGCTGCTGAAATACAAGGAAAGAGATGCAAGCTCTTTCAGGATGAGGAGCAGCCCACACAGACAAGGTATGAATGGGCAGAGTCTGTGGGACCATGGTAGTGGCAGACACTTGCAAGCAGATTGATGACTAAGAGCATTTGAAAGTCACATGGTGGCAGAGAAAAGGGATACAGTCAGCCTGGGAAATGCAGGGATGCTGAAGTTCCTGAGGGCTCCACATGTGATTAGATTAATTCAGAGGAACTGAAAAACTCAAAAAAACCCCAAAACATACCCCAAAACAAACAAACAAACAAAAAAACCCCAAACCTTGGAGTATAGTGTGACTGGGGGAACAGGAAAAAAAGTACTGGAAGAAAGGAAAGAACAAGTCAGCCCCTCCAGGGAGGGGCAAAATTAAGCACAGGATGCTTGAGAAGGCAGGGAACACAAGGACAGAGCTGCACAGGCAGGCATGCCCTATCTGCTGCAAACTTGTTCCTTGTGTGGCAATCAGAATTTGATAGATACCAAAATTATTTTTTCCTAAGACTTAAAGTAATACAGGAAATGCATTGGTATATGGAAATGTAACATAAATGTGTCTGGAGAAGCTATAAAGTGAGAAGACTACCAGTTCCAAAATTAAGCAATACATTTAGAAGAACTAAATTAGCTTTGCTGGAGTGCTTAGAGAAGCTGGACAGATAAACACAAGGTTTGTCTGCGCCAGAGAGACTGAAGCCAAACCCTGGAGAAATGTGAGGAAGGAATGACCAGGCTCTTGGGACCGGTTCAACAAAATCTAAGAGGTGAAGATATGCCACATCAAGAAATTAAAAGGGCAGCAGCGCTGTTGGTGAAAAGACAGAGGGAACCACAGGGATCAGAAACACACCAAAAGGATGGCTATGTTCAGTCCCACGGTTCTTTATACTTACCAATGTTCAATATTTAAAAGGGTCTTGCCATCATGAGAGGAAAGTGCCTTCAGCTTCCAAGTACATACTTAAAGGCAATGAACTAAAAAAAAAGCTTAGTATCTGGAGATTGTGACAAATTTATAAAAAATGTGGAAAGACAGTCATTTACACCACTGCAAGAATCATTTAGCAGGTCTATGCACTGAAGGGAAGGATGTTACAGAGCTGTTCATATTGTAAAACTGGGGAGCAAATAAAGGCTTTCTGGGTAACTACTTTTGGCAAAAAAAAAAAGAAAAAGGTCAAAGACTATCAGAAGTATGGCAGCTGAAGTGCAATTTTATTTTGGTCTGTAAACAGAGGAAGGCTTGTGAAGGCACCCACTTAAATCTTAATCCTAGAATCTACATCCTAGAGGACCCATTGCAGGGAACCTGGAAGCAACACTGGGCTGAACTCATGTATCCAGACACAGCAGAGTTGCCTATTTTGCAACATCTGTATCCTTATCTGTTACACCTCTCCCAGTAATTACTCACTTAGAAGTCAGATCAAAGATAAAACCTCTGCACTTCCCCGTTATCACTTCTCTTCACTGAGTTAAGACTTCCATCTCAGTGGACCCTTCACAGCAGGGACCTCTTGTCACTTCACAGGGAAGCTGGGTCTGTTAAACAAGCGGTGATGATGCATTCCTACTCTGAAGAAAAATGTTTTGTGCCTTCCCCACTGTCATTTGGTTACTCTCCAGCTGGGTAAGGAACCAACACACACCCCCAGCTGATAAAAGCACGCAGCCTTCTTTGATCAGTACACAGAAGCCTCAGGAGAGATCAGAACAAAGCACCTAGAAACATGAAGGTTTAAGTCTCATCCATTTAAGAGTAGGGTTGAGGCCTCATCAAATTTGAAGGCGTCGAGATGATGCAGTTGATATGGCAGTTGCACGTTTAAATGCAGTCTGAATATCTAATTATACTTTTCATGAGCCACAACACACACTTGGCAGGAATTGTAGCACAACTAGTTCATTCGGGTTGTGCAGGCCTGAGCTGTGCTGAAGTTTAGACTGTACACGCTGATGTAATCCACCAGTAATCCACCAGTCAGCCTAGGCACCCTCCTCTCCCAGGAAGGCTTTCATCTTTGAAAGAACTAGCCTAGTTGCATCGCTCCAAATTCACATTTGGCCAAACATTGTTCTGGTATGATTTTGCTGATGGACAAAGACTGGTTGTAAGGGAACCACAAGCAACAGGGAGCACTGTTTTCCAACCTAAAGCTTGTATCAGTGGGAGCAGGTACAAAGGCACCAGTACCTCAATTTAAAATAAGTCTGCACTGGACAAAGCTCTATAATTTCTTTTTAATGAGTTTAAGTGTACAGTGAAGTAAAACAAAGCAGCACTTACCTTTATTCCAGCTGTGCTCAAAAATACGCTGTGAACTCTTGGCTCGTGAGCACATGTCCTAGCAGTAATGGAGACTTGTTTTCTAGCAGGTTGTTGAAAACAAGCAGCACAGCCCAAGGAATGAGAGCTACCAGCAACACACACCCCCATTCAGGGGGACTACCCCCCATACATTATGCAGTTGCTGGACATTCAGTGGTTAGAGCTGGATTAGGCTGCCTCTTCCCCAGAGTTGCTGGTCCATACATCTTGTGACAGACTTACCGCAGAGTCAGTCCAGCACATGGTTCCAATACAACTGGAACTACCATCATTGCAATGGAAGACTTCCCACTGCTTCGAGAGCCAGAACTTCAGGTGTAAGTATAGTAAGGAAGCGACCCAAAAAACCCCCCCAACAAACCAGTTCCAAGAAGAGTTTGGTATCCCAGCCCCTCCCCACCCACTGACAGACCAGACAGACTCAATAAGGTGGTGAATTGTGTTTCTTAGAGACCATTTAAAGTACATGAGCTGATTACTATAACATGCCAGAGGAGATTACAGTTGTGTTTATAGAGGAAGGAAATAAACTGCACGTGCGTGAGTGGCTATAAATGCTGTGGACAGCAGAGTCCCTTGCTTTTACTCAGAGGGCCTTGGTGATTTTTCTTGCCCATGCATAGAGACACAAAGGAAGGGAAAGGGAACAAAAGAGGCAACATACAACATCTAAGAGAAAGAAATGGAAGAGACAGCCTAGGGGGACCTCAGCCCCCAGAGGAACAGGAGGAATGGGGCACCAAAGGCTTGTTTAGAAGAGTTCAAGAGAATTGCTGGTCTGGGGGCCTCAAGCTTGTATGCCCACCCCCTAAAATGATAGCAGTAAGTAGTACAAGCAGGCCCTGGCTCCTCTTCAGTAGATGCATTTCTGACCGTCCATCGTATCTCAGTTCCACAGGGAATTAGGGAAGTGCTCAGGGGACGAGGGCTGCTTCACTCCAGATCTTCATCTCTGCCCTCACCCAAGGTGGAGAGGGATGGAATTGCAGGGAGATGAATTCAGCGCAAATGAAATGCTGGGGCATGGAAGTGAGCATGCAAAACCTAGCCCCTTCCCAGATGCCCTGTGAGGAGGAAAAGGGCTTCCCTGGCACATCCAATGAAACAAAAAAGCTTCTGCTCCTCCCAGCTTTTGCACTTCACTCCCATCTGGGAACTCCAGTGATGTTTTCCCCCTGCCCCCTCGCATGCTCTTAAGCGTAGACAGATCACAGTGTATTCTAGAACCGAGGTAGAGCTTCCTAAATTGAAGTGCCCTCTTTCCAGTCTAGATTACAGGCTACAGCTCAGCTTGTAAAAGACAAGATGCACTTTCCTCAGAAGACTATCTGCAGGAACTGAGGAACAGGGCAGCTCATTTAACCCCAGGTTTGACAACACACTCAAGCAACTCAGTCTTGTTATTTTTGAACAAGGGGATTGCTTATAGAAAGTCACAGCACTCCATGCTACAAGTTTAATTCCAGCAGAGACCATTTTGGATCTAAATTCAAGAGAGCTCACAGCAAGTTGGAAGATTTCAGTTTGATAGGCAAGATCTCTAGAGATCTAAGCTGCCAAACTGGGACATCTGATGTCACTTTGCAATACCCATGCCCAGAGCAGCATTTCCCTTTGAATCCCTAGCAAACCATTCCAAGTATTTTCTAACTCCTGCTGCATGCTAGGATTTTATAGTAGCAGAAACAGAACAGGTATTTGTAATCAGAAAGCTGTGTGGCTCATTCAGTTTTATCTGGAATACCTCCAGTCTCCTTCATCTCCATCTGCTATGTAGCGGGCTTCCTTTGACAGTCAACCCAGTAACACAAAAGCAGACCATCCCCACTCTGGCACTACCCCAAAGTCTTCCAGAAAGTTACAAGATAGTAGAAAGCCACAAGGTCCTGGCTTGTGTCTGCATAGATGTAAGGAATATTTGACACACACACACCCCCCCAAACCCCTTACTGTTGGTTTTTTGTTCCTTCTGGCAGATTTTACTCCCCACACATGCCTTCTAGATAGTACCAAAACTCCTTAGTCTGTTGCACTTGACTGAGGTAATCATGTAGGCTCTCCTTTATAATAACTGAAATGGCCACGTTCAGACAGCAACTCATCTGAAAATAAGGACAGGCAGAATAAATTGTTTAAGTGCTCATCTCTCCATGGCTAGAGAAATCTAGATGACTATATCTAGCTCAGTCAGATGGCTCAGTCACTGACCACCATAATTAGCCTTTATGTCAGAAGCTCAGTGAAAAGCTTAAGTCACACTGCCACTCTTTCTAGGCAGAATACTGAAGAATCTCACATGCTGAAGTCCTTCATCCCCAAAGGCACTGCATTAAGGCATTCTAATTTTGCTAGAGTCCACACAGGCACTATTTGACAAGCTGACACCCAAAAAACAAGCCGCAAAAACTCCCTGCAGAAAGAGAGGAGCATTAGCTACCCACTCCTCCTCTACTTCCCTTTCCTCTAAACTCAGGTGACCCTCCCTAAAGCTGCAGCAGCTGTTGAAGAGCCTAACCATGTTCAGTAGAGCACTTCAGAGTCCTATGCAGAAGACAAATTAAAACCAATAAAGAAAACAATGAAGAAGCTAGGTGGAAGGGAAGGGAAGGGAAGGAAAGATTTAGGGGCAAGAAGAGACAGGCAAGGTGACAGGGGACAGTAGGCTGCAGACTGAAGGAGCTACATTCAAGTAAAAAAGTAGACTGGAGACAAAGCAATAGGGAAAAAAAAAAGGAAAGAACAGAAGGGCAAGTTACACCAAAGGTCCCCCAGAGTCTTCCAAATTCCCTACCAGGGAAGGGACTTGCCAACCCACCCAGTCCTGAGTAAACATCCCTCATACTTACAGGTTTACCTGACCTGGCAGGCAGAATTTCCCATTTCTACTTGATGGCCACCCCCAACTCCTTCCATTACTATGTAAAGCATACCATTTCCATAGTAAGTGTGGGAGTTCCAGCACCACCACCTCCCTTCCCCAAGAACTGAAGTTAACACATAGGCAACCAAGACCCTCCATATCTCAAACAAAAGAAAAAAAAAGTTTAAAGTAGTCTAGTGTCAGTGCTTCTTCACCTTTGATCCTGGGCTTTTTGGTACTTACTTACAATCACCACCACCACAATGGCACAAATCACTCCCATCATGATCATCATCTGGAGAGAGAGATTGTCAGAGAGTAATACTCAGAACAGATTGACAAGCTCACATCTTCCCTGACAGCCAGGGAATATAAAACAGACCCTGAAGGTAAGGCAGCCAAGGCCTCAAACTCCTTCCACAGTGAAAGAATCCTAAGCATTTGAAATACTAACTGAGCCCCAACTATGCTCTCAAAGCCCTGCAGGAGAGGACTAGCCTAATTTCCTTCTGATGAAGGAGATCATGGCACTAGGAAACTCACCTTGCAGTTCTTCCACCAGTACTTCCTTTTCAGTTTTGCCGCACTACTTTCAAATTGTGAGGCACCAGCCTGAAGTGCATCTGCCCGGTCATCTAGCTCTGACAGTTTCTGGTCTCGTTCCAGCACCTTGTCTACATTTACACGCATTATATCAACCACCTGCAGAAGGAAGAATAGTAGCAGCAGTTATATTGGTAAAGAGCTGAAAAAGTAAGAGAAGTAACTTGGCCAATTACTAACACTGAGATACTGACAAGTGAAAGCCCCAAATAAGGCAAAAACATCAGGTGTAAACAGCTGTCAAGTCACCACCTAATTTGAAGTGGGAAAAGAATCCTACACACCCCACTAAAGTATCAGTTCAAATACACTCAAAACCAGGTCCTCAGCCTCACATTACCTATTTTTAAAAGGTCTCAAATCCGGCAAGCCTAAGCCACCCCACTCCTGAGTGTAATCATATGCTCACTCCCAAATACCTGCAAAGATAACTTAGAGCTACATGTTGCTGCCCCAGTGAGGCATAAAGCCGTTACTGCATAACGGCAGCCACGCTACAGATAGTGACCCCGGAAAGTCAGGCAAGGTTCCTCACACATCACACATTGAGCCTGCACACAGACGGTTCCCTTGAAGGGGGCAGGGATTAAGAGTTGTTCTGGATGCTATATAGTTTTATTTCCATAACGGATGCATGATGCAAGGTACCAATAATCCAACAGCCTTGCTCCTTAAAAGTCCTATGTAGGATTAAGCAGCTTTTAAACAAAAGCAATTTCATCTCTGCTCCAGTCTGCCATCGTACTTTTGAGTATTTTCTGGCATTGGTGTTACAAGAGCATCCACCCCCTCAGCAACAGATGCCTGTGAAGAATACAGCTGCTGCAGAGCAGTAGAAGGGTCCAGGCAGCCTTCAGGAAGCTGGCATGGCTGGCAGAGCTACTCACCTCCTCCACTTGGGCCTGCGTCTGCTGCAGCCGGCGGTTACTGCTCAGATTGGGGGGTGGCCCAGGGGGCCCTCCACCAGGGGCTCCCCCCTCGGGGGCCCCAGGAGCAGGTTGCTGAGCTGGGTCAGACCTAACAAAAAACAGACACGGGCAAAGCGAAAACCCAGTCAGGCGCTCAGGAGAGCAACCCTTCTACGCCCTCCAAATCCACCCAAACGCCAGCAGTCCCAGGCTCTCTTCTTCTAGTGCCGGCGGCAGCCTTATGGCCTGCGCCTTCCCCGGGTCCCAGGAGCAAGCAGGCCAGGAGCAACGACAGGCCCCGGAGAGCAACAGGGAGGCTAGGGCCTGGGGGCTTGCAAGGGTGCGGCCGTGCCTGGCACTGCGGCCTCTCGGGGATTAGGGAGGGGGGTGACAGCCGCCCGGCTGCAGAGAGGTGACCGGGAGGCAGCCCGCAGCGTGCCGCAAGCGACGGGAGGAGGACAAGACCAAGCCGACGGGGAGGCGGCCAGGGGACGCCCCAGAGGAAGGAGAGCGGGGGGAATGGCAGCCCCCAGGCGGTTGGGCACAGTGGTGGCCACTGGCTAGGTTAGAGTCGACAGGGAGGGAGGCGCGGTGGCCCAGAACCACACACACCGCCGGTGGGGCGCGGCTCACAGACGTACCCCCTTCTCCAGGCGGCAGGGCCCTCGACGGGCGCCCGACGGGGGAGCAGGACCGCCCGGGAGAGGGGGTGGGAGGGGGGGGTGCTATGCGGACAGCCCTGCCTGCGGCTGCTGCAATGCGCCACTCGGCCCCGCCACCGGCCAGGACACGGGCTCCGCGCTGGCCCATTCCCTCCCGCTCTCAGCCACCCACCTACCCCTAGGCCGCGACGCCCCCGCCGCAGCCCACCGACAACCGGGCAAAGACTTACATCGCCGAGCCGACCAGGACCCCTCCAGGGCACAGCGCCGCAGTCACCTCCGCACCGGCACCTCAGAACTCCGCGCCGGTGAGGTGGCCGCCAGGGCCCCCAATTTATAAGCGGCGAGCCCNGTGGAGGTAGGAAGGACTCTCCCGAAACAACGAATCAGCACCGTCTAATGCGTTCCTCCCCAGCTAATCAGCGCCTAGGAGCCCGTGAAGAGAGACGATTCGGCCCAGCCCGGTTTCCTTCCTCTCTCCGGACTTCCGATGGGATAAGCCCCGCCCCCTCCCTCGGGACCGCCCAATGGGAGCAGAGCCCGCCCACCCTCTCGGCGTGCGTGAGCCGGGTGGCACCCCGCCCCTGCGGCGGGGAAGGCGGATGGCGGGGCGAGGGGGGAACGGCGAGGGGTCGGGAAGAACTAGGTGCCCCCGCCCTGTATCGGTCCTAAAGGGCTTGGGCGGGCACCGGGGCTCCTGCCTGAGTGCTGGGCCAGCGGGTCAGGCAAGGCCTGGACACGGTCACCGGCCCCTTCCGGTTTGGAGCGCAGCCCGGTGCTGGTGCCGTTACAGGCCGAACGCCGCCCCAGCCCCCTCCTCTGTTGGCTCCGGTGAAGCCGCTGTCCCCGCAATTAAAACGTGGCGTTGCTGGCCTGCTCCCAACCTACGGCGTAACAGAGTCCCTGAGGCCTCCGCTGCGGGAGGGAGGCGGCAGCCGCAGCCCCGCGAACCCCGACCTGTGCGGGGGTTTCCCCTCTATGGATGCCGAGCAGCCTGCCGAATCGGAAGGGGAGGATTCTCCAGCTGGGGACCAAAAGGGAAGCAGGAAGGCATCAGAAGAAAAAAGCCTCTCCTCCGTACAGCGTTTGGCGCGGTGAGTAGAGCGGCAAGCGACTGGTTCACACCAAGGCTGGATTTCGCTTTCCTTCCATAAGGCGATATAGGCTGTCAATAAAAGCTTTAGCATCCATCGTGATAGACGTCTTCTAAACTATAGCCTGGTAGCCAAAAGACCACGGCTGTAAGGAAGGTGAAGGCATAATACGGGGTTATGACTACAGCCAGATGTTTCGCCAATAGGACTGTTGAGAGCTAAGGAGCAACCCAGCCCCAGCCTCAACAGTACTGAAGGTTTTTAAGCTGTCCCTTCAGACAAGCCGCAAAGGGACAAGTTGTGGACGAAGCTCCTGTAGCTTGGCGACCTTCCCACCGCAGTTTGAGGGCTGTTCCAATACCCACTGCAAATAGCAGACTACTGGTCTGTAGAGCCCTTGCCAAGTTGGTGCTTAGTGACTAAGAGCTAACAAAAGGGACAGGATACTTTCCCCTGATGCTTTTCCAGTTTCTGACGTACTTTTGGACAAGGATTTGCTGCATCCTGTGGTCTATGTACGTAATAATCCCCAGCTGCTCTCTTTCAGGTTCTTGCTTGGCCTCCAGTCTCTGCACATCTCCTGAATCCACAAGGCTTTTTGGGGAGAGTTCCACAGGTTTGCCACCCTGCTCCTGAGAAACACAGGCTTCAGCTGCTAGAACAGAGACTTTGGCTTCACCTTGCTGAGACATAGACCTAAAGGAAGTTCTTTTCATTCCCTGCCTCTTTTAACCAAGTGCTTTTGTTACAGACAGAGTAACATTGCTCTGTAACAAGATACATCAAGTCAGCAATAACTCTCCAGTTACCAGGCAGCTGAACTAACAACTCAGGGAGAAGATATAGGTACATACCTGCTCACCTTACAGAGTTTTCTGAAGCATATAATGGTCCTTGTGATGCTGGAAGAGAAGGATGCCAGCTTTGACTCACCATGAGTTTTCGAACTGATAACAGTTTTGGAAAAATCAAAGCTGGAGTTTTTAAAAACAGTTAAGTACCCGTATTACTTCGGCAAATCCTGACTAAATAATATAGGAAAGGCTACTTGTCATTAATACAGGGTTAGGTCATGAAACAGAAACAAATTCTGGCCTTAGGACGGGTTTTAATGCATTTCAACTAACATTTTGGATCATTCACACTGCATGATAATTACAGATAAATGGAAGGAAAGGGGGCAAGCAGGAAGGTGTATTGGCAGGTATTCTTAGTACTAACTTGAGAACTTGGCTATGACAAAAAACCTAAGCTTAAATATACTAAAATTATCAAGTAGGATGTAAGAACCTGGGGCTCACAGAGACCAAAAGGATGCTTGAAGCCCGGCCAAGAAACAGAGGAGCCTCAGGTCCAGTTCAGGGACACAGACTGGAACAGATGCCTGCAAGAAGTATGTCAGAAATGACTGAGGGAGGCAGAACCTGCAGAGAGGAGCTCAGGCCTGGACCGGTGGCAGGCCCTAGGGACCGGGCCAGAAACGCACAGTGAAGGTTGCAGAAAGCACTGGGAACCCAGCTGTGTGAAGGATGGTTTTATTCTGACTGCAGTGCCACAAAACCGCACCTCCGTATGCCAAACCCAGAGTTGCTCCTAGCGATGCTTCCCGGTACGATTGAAGCGCCTGTACAGGTACCGGATCCTCTTGCTGAGTTTGTGGTAGTCCTCTACAAACATCCGATCTCCCACCATCTGCTTCTTGCGGATGCACCTCTGCAGCTCGTTCCCCCGCCAGCCTCGCAGCCACTTGGGCCCCACAATGAGGTTCTTCGGGTGGATCTGGAAGTCACCTGAGAACAGGAGGGCAAAGCAGGGAGGATGAAGCCGGACCTTGGAGGAGACTGTTCACAGGACAGACGGACAGCCCCAATTCCCCGCCTCCCTCCTGCTGCTGGAGGAGCTCCTTGCCCTAAGGTGGGTCCAGCCTCCCTCCCCTCCTGCCCTAGGGCCACAGGGCAGGGGATTGGGGAAATTCTTACCCAAGATCCCCACGTTGTCGTAAACCCCGAACAAGGCCCGTTTTTTCGTCCACCGATCCACCTGCTCGAGTTTCGCGGGCTCCCTGATGCGGATGGCCCGAGTGAGCCCCGCCAGGGGGGAGGAGAGCGGCACGGGAAGGCCAGGCCGTACGGGCCCCCAGCGCTTCTCGCCGCCGCTAATGCTCCGCTCGACCCGGAGCAGGGGTGCGGCCCGGCCCAGCAGGGCTCGTCCCACTGCCCGCACCAGCGCCGCCATTGGGGTGACCCCGTGGGCGGTCCCGCCGCAGCCACTAGAGGAGCAGGAGGGCCGCTCTCACCACTTCCGGTCGCTCTGGCTGTCGGGAAGCGGAAAGACGAGAGGGTGACGGCGCGCTAACGGCCGCAGAGGGAAGGAGAGCTGGCGATTGGGCGAGGCGCTGCCGTGAGGCGTGCCCCTCTCACTGATAGGCCAGAGAGAGGGGGCGGGACCAGCGGGGCCCGCGCGCGCTGTTTTGAGTGCCCGGGCCTGAGGAGGAAAGAAAAGGCGGCGGTGGCCGCCTGTGAGGCCGTGTCGGGGCCATGGAGGCAGCGTTGTCATCCTGGGAGTTCCACCTGCCCTTAGCCCCCGCTGATCTGTTGCGAGACGGCGGCCCTGGGCGCTATGTGGTACAGGAGGTGCTGGCCGCCCGCGAGCTGCCACCCGCCCTCACAGGTAAGGCTCCCCACCCATCTCGGCTCGGCCCTGGCTCTCAGCGCCTTCTTACGGCCCTGACCGTGTCCGTCCCCCTCTCCCTTTTCCTTGCAGCTTTCCGGACCGCCTTCCGGGCGCGGGGCGCGCTGGCAGTGCTGCAGCACTTCGACCCCATCTACAGCTTGCTTCAGTGAGTACAGAGGGATGGGTGTGCAGGCGGGGACGCTGGGTCCGAGCGGGTGGAGGAGAGTTGAGGAGAGGCTGGGGCGCCCGGGCGTTCATGCCTCTCCCTGGTGGCCCTTACTCGCTCCCCTCACGCATTGTGTTTGCCTTGCAGCCACTTCCGGGTTGTGGGAACTGCTGTCAAGGAGGATGCCCTGGAGCTGATGATGCAAGGTGGGTATCTGCTGTCTCTAGCTGAAGCAGGAGTAACAGAGAGGTTGGTCTCCTCTGGCAGCTCAATGATGATATAAAGGCTAATGTGACTCGACCAGCTGGGTTGCACTCTCAGCCCATTCCAGTAATACGGGTCTGTAATCTTGGTGGACAATGCAGAGCTGTGCGTGTTCGCTGTAAGGGCAGGCCGACAGAAAATCCCCTTCCCTGCATCCCTGCAAAGTACGTCCTTGGGATGCCTCAGCTCTGAGTGAGTGTTTCCATGAGCTGACACGGGGCTGTGGGAACAGGATAAGGCGGCATTTCCATGGTTTGGGTTGCAGTGGGCAGCCCGTATTACAGCTGGTGAGATGTGAGCACACGTCTTTGGTAATCTGATGACTGCTCTAAGTCTCCAAAAGAGAAGATGGCTGAGGGGTCTGGCAAGGGGTGCTCATGGCTTTCTGCCTCTCGTCAGTGGTGTCCCAACATTCCAATGAACTTCCTGCCATCCTGGGTGATTCTGGACTCAGCCATGCAGACCGCGCTGCGCACCTCAACGCTCTCAAGATGAACTGCTATTTGCTGACTGGCCTGGGGGATGCCTTTGAAATGGAGACCTGCAAAAGTGTTTTGTTGGAGGTTGATCCCAGTGGGAAGGTAGGTGAGGGGACTCAGGGGGCTGGGAGGCGGCGGGGGGAACGTGTAAGCCTGCTGAGCTCTGTGGTATCTTATCAGATGTTATAGCTGGATTTACTTAAACACGATGCTGTCATAATGGAGAGTACTGAGATTTCTGTTAAACTGTCCATGGAAAACAAAGGGATAATATGTGTCTAAACATCAGCAGAGACTCAGATGCCCCTGCTTCTCTGTTTCAGTCTTCTGTGTCTGGATGGTATTTAGTGTATTTAGTAATTTTAGTGTATTTAGGTATTTAGTAATTTAGTGTATTTAGGTATTTAGTAATTTCTTGAGTTCTTTTTTGTGGTCAAAGATGATAGCAACAGTTGTTTGATGTGGGCATATAAGCTTCTCTTACATCTCGCTGTATGTCTCTTATTGCTGTAGAATGTAACCGTTGTTTTCTTTTTCTTAGGGAAGCAGGGTGGTGGTATTTGTTTTTTTTTTCCTGTTGTTAAACTGCTGATGTATTTTATCATGTAATCTTTCTAGAACAAGAAGAACCGTGCCAAGACCTCTCAATCCTTGTGGGAAGAGGAGAGGGAGCGCTTTTTACAGCTGCTTACACAGCTGCTGCAGCTGGATCTCCGTCACCTTTGGAGTGGCTTGGTGGTGGAAGAAGAGTTTGTCAGGTATGGAATGGAGTGGGTGTAGAATTCTAGAATAGTTTGGGTTGGAAGAGACCTTTAAAGGTTACCTAGTCCACACCTCCTGCAGTAAGCAGGGACATCTTTGACTAGATCAGGTGGCTCGGAGCCCCATCCAAACTGACCTTGAATGTTTCCAGGGATGGGGCATCTACCTTTGTGAGCAACTTGTTCCAGTGTCTCACCACCCTCATAGTAAAATATTTCTTCTTTATATGTCTAAATCTACCCTCTTCTGGTTTAAAACTACTACCCTTGCACTGTCACAACAAGCCCTGATAAAAAGTTTGTCCCTATGTTTCTTACAAAGCCCCCTCTAA
>VZTM01035998.1:24249-36348 GCA_013400555.1 Jacana jacana
TCTCCAAAGAGCATCAGTTTCCCCCCCCACCCTGCCCTGAACTCCTGGGATTTGCTGGCTTTTGGGAGAGCTGCTTTGATGGAGCCGCTTTTAATCGTGGGTTTCGTCTCCGTGACAGGAGCAAAGAGTCTTCCTTGAGGTCCCAGGCTGGTCCCAGAGCAACTGGGATATTACTGGGAGCTCCTGCCTGCAGGGAAATTGGTTCTGGCCGTCATTTGAAGCTTTAAGTGTTATTTAGGAGTAGGAGGAGGACAATGGTGTGTTCAAGCCAAAAGAAGGGGGGTTCCCCCTTGCACCACAGGGGCAGAACTGGGGGAGGTGTGTCTGCAGGGGGCTAAAAACGGGGGGACACAGGGGGTGTGGACATCTCTGGGACTCTCAGCGCTCTCTCTCCTTCCAGAGCCTGCCATTCTGGTGATGCATCACTCCATGAAGCCTCACCCCGCCATCACCGCCACGCTGCTGGATTTCATGTGCCGGGTGAGCCTTCCCTCGCTCTCCAGGGAATTCCTGGGCTTCACGACAGGGGGTTGAGCCATGAGGGCTGTGAAAGCCCCTTCTTGGGGGGGGAAAAGGGGGGTCCCCACCATCCTTCTGCCACCACTGGGACCCAGAGGTGTCCCAGTGTTTTCCTCAGGAGGGTCAATGGAGATGGAGGTCAAGGCGGAGCTGCTCCTCCTGCCTCTCCATCCCTGAGAATGCAATGCCAAGAGTTGGGAACGTGGTGCCAAGAGTTACTGGTTCCAGTAATCTGGTCCCAGGGAGGGCTGATGGGTGTTTCTGGGAAGTGGGGTCTCTCCATGGCTTCTTGCATCACTCTCCTCCCTCTCGCCCAGCTCTTGAGTCCCCCTGTGCCCGAGTTGCCCCACTCCAAACGCTTGGTTTCTGGATGAGGATTTTGGTGGAAGGTTTTGGGGATGACCCAGATTTCAGGGAGGAGTCTTCTTTCCTCCAGGAGCAGAGGATATCCTGCATGGACAGAGCTGGAAGGCTTTTAGGGTGCTCTTCTCATATTCCCCCCAGCTCCTGCAGCGCTTCAGCACAGCCCCAATAAGCCCCGGAGCTTCTCACAGCTCCTGAGGCAGCATCTGTGTGTTCTTCTCATCCCTGGGAGATGCACCAGCTGGTTCTCCAGGGTGGAGAACCCAGAGTCATGGACCAGTGTCCCCCCATCAGCCTTCCAGTCCCTAAAGGATGCTCCAGAAAAGTTGGGCGAGGGGGGGATACTCTTGGTCAGGGAGTAGGGGTTTAGAGGGGAGATTTAGGTTAGATGTTGGGAAGAACTTGTTTGGTGTGAGGGTGGTGAGAACCTGGCCCAGTTTGCCCAGAGAAGCTGTGGCTGCCCCATCCCTGGAGGGGTTGAAGGCCAGGTTGGAGGGGGCTTGGAGCCACCTGGGCTGGTGGAAGGTGTCCCTGGATAGAACCAGATGGTCTTCAAGGTCCCTTCCCACCCAAACCATTCCATGATTCTCTGATCTTGGAGAGCTCTCCCACTTTCCCTCTTGGTCAAGAGCGTCTGGGAGGTGGTGCTGGAGTCTGGGGTGACCCAAGAAGCTGCTCGATGGCTGTAGGTGACACAGAGCTGATGGCTGGCAGCAGAAGGCTTCACAGCACTAACCATGGTCCTTCTCCTGCTTTCAGATCATTCCCAACTTCTACCCCCCGCTGGAGGCTCACGTCCGACAAGGTGTCTTCAACTCTCTCACCCACATTGTGGAGAAGCGAGTCCTTGCGTAAGACAGCCCCGAATTTTACTACATTTATTCAGCTGCTGGGCACCAGTTCTCCTGGGGTTCCTCAGCCTGGGCTTCCTCAGCGACCTCCAGGCTCTGGAAGAGCTGCAGAGAGCTTTTATATTGTGTATAAACCACAGAAGAAGCCATAGTTGTGCTGTCCTGAGGGCTGTTCCTTGAAGGGAGGGAATTAAGAAGAGGTTAAGAGACCTCTAGCTGCTCCTCTTCAGATGAATAGAGATGTCCCCAAGCCCTTCCTGGTCCCTGAGCTGGAGGGAGCAGCCTCTCTCCCGGTGCTCCAGCCCACAGACAGCTCCTCCATCAACCAGGTGCCCTTTCCAGGAGGTGAAACCTCTTCTCCCCTTCCCACGTCTGGGGACAAAGTGGAGGAACCCCAGGAGCTGGAGGGAGGGAGGTGGCACCTCGTAGCTCATGGTCCTTAAAACCCTGACACACGTCCACGATGCAGCAGGACACCTCATCCCAGCTGGTTTTTTCTCATCCCTTTCCCTTCCTACCCCTCGACACAGACATCTGGCCCCTCTCTTTGACAACCCCAAGCTGGACAAAGAGCTCCGTGCCATGTTGAGGGAGAAGTTCCCGGAGTTCTGCAGTTCACCCTCGCCCCCCATCGAAGGTAGGGAACGGGCCAGGCACTGGAGGGAGGCTGTGGGAAGCACTTCCCTGGCTTTTCCCAGCTTTCCTGCAGCAATGGTGGCCCTTGGGAGGGTCAGACCCAGACTCCAGGCTCTGGGTGCTCCTATTGATGGCTGGTTGTGGGTCTCCCTTCGTCTCAGCCCTTCTCTGCGCTGAAGATGCCCATTAATTCTCCCCTTGCTCCACAGAGGCTACTTAGCCTTTCTTCTCTGGAGGCTAATTGATTACCATAATTAGGTTAAACAAAGAGCAAGCATCTCTGACCTGTATTTAATGGGAGAAGCGCTGCTGCTTGGCCAGACCCACCCAAGGACTGGAACCTGGTCTGCTTTTCCTCTGGCATCAGCTGCTCCAGCTGGAAGGGTCCACCCAACCACCCAACCCCGCTCTGCCCCGAGCTCCTCGTGGGGCTGGGAAAGCTTTTTCTCTGCTCAGGGACTCGGGTTCTGCTCAGGGACTCGGGTTCTGCTCTTGGCCTGGGCGAGGGGTGAAGCACGACGCTTCTTTAGGCGGAGAACCACCCACGCTGGGCATTGGGTGGGATCGGTTAAATGGGGTCACTGGGAATGCCCGTCCCCAGCTTGAGTTTTCCAGGGCCCATCACTTGCCCAGAGTCTTTTTTTTTTTTTTCTTTCCCCCTTTTTAAAGCACTTTTTCCCTTTTCCAAGTGCTTCTATCTCCTTATTGGGGCCTGTTTATGGGTAGAGGGGACTCGTAGGAGGTTGGGCCTGCCACCCGAGGAGCCACCATCACCTCCCTTTCTGCTCTCGCCCCCTTCCCCTCCCTTCCCACAGTCAAAATTGAGGAACCTGTTTCCATGGAGATGGACAATCACATGTCAGAAAAGGATGACAGTTGCTATGACAACGCCGAGGCTGCGTTCAGTGACGACGAAGAGGACCTGAACAGCAAAGGTGAGGAGAGCAGCCACATGGCTGCCACCAGGCCCTTCTGCGTCGCCCTGGTATGAAGAGCCACCCTTTTGCTCCCCACGGTGCCTTGGGGGGCACCTTCCCTTCCTGATGGAGGACCCCCCCACATCCAGCTGTGAGCACAGCCCTCCTCAAAGCCCCTTTTCCACGAGCAGCGGGAATTTTGGCCCTCATGGCAGACACCTTTCTTGAAATCCAAGTTTCCATCCACAGGAGAAGGTGGTGGGACCGATGCTCTGCTGCTTCCCAGTCCCTGGCAGCCAAACTGGGCAGTTCTGCCCCAAATCCGTGCTCAAAGGGAAAGTCTGTTGGGCTTCACGTCCTTGCTTGGTTATTCCCTAGAGCTTAGACCCTTCAGACTTAGGGTTTTCTCCACCCTGTGTGTCCTCAGAGGTTCCCAGGGTTGGGAATCCTGGTGGCAGATGCTGTGCCCGATGGTTGGTTTGGGAACAGAGTGTCTCTCTTCTCAGGCGGCCACTAATGAAGCTCAGGCCTCTTAATTGCTCAGCCACACGGCCCTCATTATGCTCCCTCCCCCTCAAAGCCGTGGGGCTGACGATGCCAGGATCCCCTCTGCTCCCTCACTGGAGCTTGGAGGCATCTCAAGAGGTTCTGGGCCTTGGTGACCAGACTCTTGGGGGCTTCCTGCTGTGCTGGAGGGGCTACTGGGAGCCAGGATGGGAGAAAGGACGTGACGCTGTGGTGTAGCACTGCCTTCAGTCGTCCCTCAGAGCCCTGCTGGCGGCTTGGGGCCACCAAGAGGGTGACAGGCTCCAAAGCCATGTGCAGAGAGGACTTTTGGAAGGGGATCAGCCACTTTGTCCCATCCCTTGGGGGCAGCTTCTTTGCGAGCGCTTCTGCCTTGATCCCAACGCTTCTGGGTTCTGCTGCCATTCATTTTTGTGGCCTTGGAACGAGCCCAGAGGATGAGGATGAGGGTGTGGAAAAGCCATTGGGGTATCTGTCTCAGAGGCCTGAACACGAGGCTCACGTGGAGAGAGAGACACATGAGGTGGCTCCGTTTGAGCCCGTTGAAGGATCAGGCAGAGCATCGGGTTTGGAAACTGGACTGAAGGGGAACCATCAGCCTGGACACCCCCTTGCACTTGGATCCCATCCCACCTTCCCCTTTCCCTGGGGCCTGGACCCATCTCTAAAGGGGGAAGGCGAGACCTGAGGCTGCACCCACACACTTGGGGACACATTGCACGTCCCGGGGTGGCCGCTGTCCCCACAGCCCCACACAAGGACAAGGCTTGGCCTCTGGTACTTCTTAGACGTTGCTGGTTGGGAAAATAGAGGGTTCCACTGTTGCTTTCCATGTTGCAGGGAAAAAGAGGGAATTCAGGTTTCATCCCATCAAAGAAACCATCGTGGAGGAACCTGTTGATATCACGCCGTTCCTGGACCAGCTGGATGAGTCCCTGAAGGACAAAGTCCTGCAGCTGCAGAAGGGAAGGTTGGTGTCATTTTGGTGTCCATCTCTCTGGGGCAGCCAGAGGTGAGACCTTTCAGTCCTCTGGTGCAAAGCCCTTCTCTAGGAGCAGCGTCTCCTGTGGCTCCTCTCCCTCTGAAGCCCTTTCTGTGGGTGGGTTTGAGAGGTTCCTGGGGTAAGAACCTCAGCATTTCTCCTTGGAGCAGGTCTCAGGCACCCCCTTACTGGGAGTTACGGTGTTTCCCTGAATGGGGAGGGGGCAAAAGGCACCGAGTCTCCCTCCCTCGGTGCTGTTGGATGGGTGAGGGGGTCAGGGGGGCCGTGGCTGCCTTGTGGGGCGCCCAGGACACCTCTTCCCCCCCCTCCCAACACAGCCAGACGCGTGGCTGCCTGTTCCCTGGACTCCCCCACCGTCCCCTCCTTGATTTTTCCGGGACCTTGGAGTTAACTGCAGCTCAAGAAGGTTTAAAAAAAAGCTCTTGCTTTGCAGGCCTTGGCGTAGAGGACTGATTTGCTGTAATTTATGTCTTGATGGCTCTAAGTGCATTTAATCTTGGGCTTTTAGGCATTTAATTTGTTTGTCTCGCTGCAGACAACCCGGGGGCGCTCGGGGAAGTCGCTGCTGTGGCACTGCAGCAGGAAGGGGGGTGGGTTTTTTCCAGCTTTGGGGTCTTTCTGCAATCCCTGTTTCTCAGCTGGGCACCAGCACAGGGAGACCTTTACCCTCAGGTCTTTGGGGGGTTGGGGGGGAGGCTCCCAAGCAGAGCCAGCTCAGCACAAACACACACACACACCCCCCCTCTCCCTCCTCCCCAACACACACAAACCCTCCTTGTCCCTGCTCTGGGTCTGTCTTCCTCCGTAACTTGGATTTCCTCTGGTGTTTTTGTGCTCCAGCGATACGGAAGCCCAGTGTGAGGTCATGCAGGAAATCGTGGATCAAGTGCTGGAGGTAACTGGGCCGGGAGCCGGGGAGCAGCGCTGCCGCCCGGCTGCGAGACCGGAGCGGGGTGGGCTGGGCACGAGGCAGCTCCTGCTGGGATTAAACACAGCCCCAGTCTTCTCCTGGAAGGGTCTGGAAGCTCCATCCATGCTCTTGTTTTATAGAATCATAGAATGGTCGAGGTTGGAAGGGACCTTTTAGAGTCCAACCATCAACCCACCACTGCCCAAACCCCCACTGACCCTGCAGCACCAGGGGCAGAAGAACCATAGAATGAGGTCGGAAGGGACTTTTGAGGTCAGAAGGGGCCTCTGAGATCATGGAGTCCAACCATCAACCCATCACTGCCCAAACCCCCACTGACCCACATCCCTCAGCACCGTGGCTGCCCGGCTGTGAAATCCCTCCAGGGATGGTGGCTCCACCACTGCCCTGGGCAGCCTCTGCCAAGGCTTCACAGCCCTGTCCATGAAGAAATTGGTCCCAATCTCCATCCTAAACCTCCCCTGGAGCAACTTGAGGCCATTTCCTCTTGTCCCATGGCCTGTTCCTTGGGAGAGGAGACCAATCCCCCCCAGCTCCACCCTCCTTTCGGGGATTTGGAGAGAGCCAGAAGGTCTCCCCTCAGCCTCCTTTTCTCCAGGCTGAACACCCCCAGCTCCCTCAGCTGCTCCTCACAAGTTCTCCAGACCCTTCTCCTTGGTCTCCAGATCCTTCTCCTTGGTCTCCAGACCCCATTGCCCTTCTCTGGACCCACTCTAGCCCCTCAATGTTTTTTTTTTTGTTGTGAAGGACCCAAAACTGGTCCCGGTGCTTGAGGTGGGGCCTCACCACTGCTGGGTACAGGGGGACCATCATTGCCTGAGTCCTGCTGGCCATATATTCCTGACCCAGACCAGGATGCTGGTGGCTTTCTTGGCCACCTGGACACGTTGTGGGCTCACATTCAGCCCTAAATTGCTGTCAGATGGGATACTGAGTGAGGCACGCTCCCATTTTGACCCCACGAGGCTTCTGTAGGTTCTGCAGAGCTTCTGGGGCTTCTGTGCATCTGGGATGCTCCTGAGCTTTGGGGTTTGTCCTCAGGAGGGGCTGCAGTGAGCCCTGCCCAGCAGAAGGGCTGCAGATGTTTTCCAGAAGCCAAGTGTTGACGGGAAACCACATCCCTCGCCTCTAATCAGCTCCCTTGGGAGTCAAGTGGCCTTTTTAGCATCTGAGAGCCGCTTCCCCTCTCTCTGGGGACGTGGGGAAAGGGCTCCTCAGGGTGTAAATCCCCTTGGCCCAGTGCTCTGGGTCCCTGATGGCCCTTTGCAGAGTGGGGGGGCCGAGCTCAGCCAATTGCTGGCACCACCGCGATGGTGAAGGGTTTCAGAGCCAGACATCAATTAAGGGCTTGTCTTGCTGCTGACCAGCTCCTAGAGCTGCAATTTAGCGGGAAAATTGGGGTCCTGAGCAGCTCAGGGGTTCGTTCCCCGCAGCAGTGACTCTGTTGTGTCCCTTCCAGCCACCCCTGAGCCAGGGGGCAGGAAGGGTCTGAGCTTGTGCTTTCTCCTCTCATCCCTTCCCTTCTCTCCCTATCCAGGAGGATTTCGACTCGGAGCAGTTATCGGTGCTGGCATCCTGCCTCCAGGAGCTCTTTAAGGCTCATTTCCGTGGGGAGGTTTTACCAGAAGAAATCACAGAGGAGTAAGGATCTATTTTTTTTCTTTTTACTGGGTTTGGGGTTTTTTTTTTGGGGGGGCTGGGGAGAGGCTGGGGGCCGTCTCATCCTTTCACACTGGGACTTGGGCTTTTCCCAGTTCAATATTCCCCGTGTTCAGCAGGGCTGCGCCGAAGCCAGCAGCTTCCCCTGTGAAGCAATCCAGGGCTGGAAGAGGGAGACCATCTTCTTCCTCCTCCCCACAAGTGTGGGGAGAACCTGCTGTCAGGTGTCAGGGCTCAGTTTAGGGGACGTTCTGGTGTCTCCTGTCTGACCAGGACACACCAGGTCCTGAAGAGTCCCTCCCTCCCTGCTGTGCTCGTGCAAACCAGCCCCGAAAGTTCATCCTCTGGGATTTGGATTTGAACTGGGAACCGACTGGGAGCTTCTGGCTTCTGTCAGCAGGACCTTTCCTGTCTCCTCATTAGCCAGGGCTGACCCTTGGTGGCCCGAGGACCACAGTGACAGAGGCCCCAGGGCTTTTTTTCCCCCCTCCCATCGCTGGGGAAACGGAGGGAAGGAAAGAGAAAACGGGCAGGAACAGAAGCCCAGAGCTCTCACCCCACGTTTGTCCCACAGGTCTCTGGAGGAGTCGGTGGGGAAACCCCTCTACCTAATATTTAGGTAGGTCTGCTCTGAAATGAGGGAAATTACCCAATTAGGGCTTTCTGCTTCACTCTTGGGGTCTTAATTCCACACACACACACCCCCCAGAATGGGAAGAGTTTCTTGCTTCCTTCTGGCTGCGTTGCCGTTTGTTCAGCAGAAAGACAATGGCAGCTGGTGGCCCTTTGGGGGGGTCTGGGGTCCCTGGGCCACCGAGGTTTGCTTGGGCCTGAGCCCTTCATTGTGCTGCAGGACCCTCAGGGGTGGGAGAAGCGGCCCCTGTGGCCAGAGGGTGGGTGGCCAGCACCCCATGGCGCTGGGAGCTGGGTTTCCCTGTGGGATGCTGGTCCTCGTCGTTAGCGGAGGAACTTGTGTGTGTGTGTCTGTGTGTGTGTGTGTTATCCCACCTGAAATAGCTCTCTCCCCATCCCCTGCTTCCCAAGGAACCTCTGCCAGATGCAGGAGGACAACAGTGGCTTCTCGCTGCTGCTGGATCTCCTGTCAGAGCTCTACCAGAAGCAACCCAAGATCGGTTACCACCTCCTCTACTATCTGAAAGCCAGGTAGGGCTCTGGGAGGAGATGTCTGAGCATCACCTTAGCTTCAGCTTGGCTCCTGCTGCCGCTGAGAGACAGCTCGGTGTCCTTCCACCCTCCCAGCCCTCACTGGGGGACGTGGGGCTGGTGGTCCTTTCCTCTCTTCACCCGGGGTTCTTCCTCCTTCCAGCAAAGCTGCAGCTGGGAAGATGAACCTCTACGAGTCCTTTGCCCAGGCCACACAGCTGGGGGACCTGCACACGTGCCTGATGATGGACATGAAGGCCTGCCAGGAAGACGACGTGCGGCTGCTCTGCTACCTCACCCCCTCCATTTACACTGAGGTAAAGGGCCCCACACCAGGCAGTGGGAACCCCGGTTTGGGGGGCACGGGGTGTACCCAGGGGGCTGAACTGGTTTGGATCTGAGGGATGGGAGCAATCCCCAACACAAATCTAGGCTGGGGATGGAGGGATGGAGAGCAGCCCTGAGGAGAAGGGCTTGGGGAGGGTTGGGAGGGAGGAGAAGCTGGCCATGGGCTGGCACCGTGTGCTGGCAGCCCAGCAACACCCCCCCTGCATCCTGGGCTGCACCCCCAGCAGCGTGGCCAGCAGGGCTGGGGGTAGGATTCTGCCCCTCTGCTCCACTCTGGGGAGACCCCCCCAAAGTGCTGCCTCCAGCTCTGGGGCCACCAACAGCAGAAGGACCTGGAGATGTTGGAGCAAGGCCCTGGAGATGCTGGGAGGGCTGGAGCCCCTCTGCTGGGAGGACAGGCTGAGAGAGATGGTGGGGTTCAGCCTGGAGAAGAGAAGGCTCCAGGGGAGACCTTGGAGCCCCTTCCAGTCCCTCCAGGGGCTCCAGGAGAGATGGGGAGGGACTCTTGATATGAGGGAGGGGGGCGATGGGACTGGGGGTGATGGTTTTAAACTGGAAGAGGGGAGATGGAGCTGAGATCTGGAGAAGAAATCCTTTGGTGTGAGGGTGGTGAGAGCCTGGCCCAGGTTGCCCCGAAAAGCTGTGGCTGCCCCATCCCTGGAGGGGTTCAAGGCTGGGTTGGAGGGGGCTTGGAGGTGCCTGGGCTGGTAGGAGGTGTCCCATTAGACCATCCCTGGTCCTCATGGAGATGGCTGCTCAGCTCCCATCCTGCTGTCGGCCCTGTTAAAGCCTGATGGGCTCCGTGGATGGTGGGGTACCAGCCTCGCTGCCTCAGTGACACCAAGAGTCCTTGTCTCCCAGCACAGTGTTATCTGCCTTCCCTGGTTAAACTGGTTTTGCTCTCTGCTGCTGTTCTCCTGGAGAGCAGCGGGTGAAGGCTCCAAGCAGACGTGTCAAAGCCTGGGGGGAAGCAGCGTCGAGAACGAATTCTTGGGTTTAACGAAAGGTTTAATTGCTTTCAGCGCTCGGTGCTGAGGTTGGAGCCAGCTGGACTTAACTGGGAGCACGTTCGGAACTGGGAAGCCAGGCGTCTGCACCAGTTGGGTCACAGCTCGGTCCTGCAGGTCACGCAGTTTGCCTGCATCTTGGAGGCTGGGATGCCCTTGAGCTCGCTCTCTCTCCGCCCAGCTCAGGCCTCCAGCCTTTCATTTGAAGTATTTGCTGGGTGGAAGATGCTTCCAAGGAGCATCCAGCGCTCACTGGGGGCTGGAGAGGAGGGAAGGGTGACCTGGCGAGCTCCAGATAGACGGAGGGGTCACGGTTCTGCCTGTCCTTTGCTCCAATTCCCTGGGAGGGATGAGCTGGCCCTGCTCCTCCCTCCTTTTCTGGCCAGTTCAGCAGGAACATCTGCTGGGCGTTGGGACCATCTGGCCCCGTTCCTCCTGAGGAGCTTCTCTTGGGGGGCTTCTGTGGGAAAAGGGGCAGGGGGAGAGCCTGGGGAGAGGAAGGTGGTGGTGGTGGGGAGGGAACCCCACATCATACCCCACGTATGTGTGCTCCAGGTGTTTCCACCAGCTGGATTTTCTCCACGGGGCTTTGGATTTAACACTTTGCCCTCAAAAAGAGGTGTGGGAGGGGGTCAGACTGTTGTTGCCCCCACCCCACCCCCGGGTGTTGTGACCAGCTGGAGTCGGGCAGAGTGTCCCCAAGAGCGACCTGTCTGGACAAGACCCATCCAAGTGCTGCAGCCACAACTGGCTCCCACCCATTTTCCCAGCCTTTTTGGCCCCAGCTGTTGGTTTATTTCTTATTTATTTCTTTCCTTGCAGCCCTGGAAGGTTCCAGCCAAAAAAAAACTAGCAAGGAAAAAAGAGGGGAGGGGAAAAAGGGGGGGGAATTTTAACGCCTGGGGTCTGGCTCCGGGGTGGTTGGGGGCAGCCACGTCTCGGGGATGTGCTGGGCACTGCTGGAGCAGGGAGAGGACCCTGAGCCCAGAAAACAGCCCCTCAACCCTCCTGCGCTTTCTCAGCTCCTTTTCCCACTCAACCACTTGCCCACATTCCATTTAGGAACTGGTTGGTGCTGGTTCCAGCCCTCGGTGAAGCGCTGGGACTGGCGCAGGTCGACGCTGCGAGGAGGAACCTGTGCGAGTGTCGGAGCCTGAACCCGGGGAGGGGTTTTGCTCTGGAAACAGGAACCTTGGGCTGCCCCTTCCTCTCCTTTCCTAAACCCCTTCCCTCCACTTTTCTACCTTCCCAGTTCCCAGACGAGACCCTCCGGAGCGGGGAGCTGCTCAACATGATTGTAGCCGTCATAGATTCCTTCCAGGTGAGGAGGGGACACAGGGGTGGTTGGGGTGGGAGGCAATAAACTCCTAAAGTGGCAGCACTTCACCTCTGTTTCCAGGAGGTTTAAACCTAAAATGCTCCATCCCCCCACACACCCCCCCCCAGGTGAGGGGGGGGGACGCTGGGCAGCACTTGGCTTCCTCCTCGCCCCAGTTCTCCACTGAGGCTTTGGGAAGAGGGACCCCTAAAACCTCTGGGTATCTCTTTCCCTTGTGGTGTGCTGTGTCTGGAGGCTGAATCCCAAGCTCTGCTTCTCTCAAGGGACCTCCTGGGCCACCCAGTGGCGGTGGGGACCCCCAGGAGGGGACGTGCCAGGGTTTGGGGTTTGTTCTGACCCCTCGGGGACTTGGGAAAAGGCACCGCCGCGGCCGGTGATCGATAATCATCACAATTTATCAATAATAAGCCTTTTGGCAGGGAGGTTCTTGGCATGGCTGGGGAGCTGGGGAGCCACGAGCCCTGTCACCACGGCCAGTGTCACCACAGGCAGTGTCACCACGGCCACACGTGCTGGAGGGAAGGAACAGGGCCACGATCGCCCCCAGCTCTTCCCTTCCCGGTGGGAGACGAGCAGAAGGCCGGTTAGAAACCTCCTGGAAAGGACTTTTCCCCCTGGTCACGCTTGAGTTGCCAGGAGCAACCCAAAAATAGGCAGGGCGGGGAGGTGGGCACCGGGAAGAATGCTGTGGCTGCGTGTTTCTGCCGTCTGGGCTGGTCTGGAGCGTGATCTGCTGATAACCCCTTAACTCACCCTATTTATACACCATTCCTGGCCTGTTGAGCTTGCTCTTTTTCCTTTGGGGAGAGGGGGGGGGGGGGGTTTTATTTTTTTTTC
>VZTM01035999.1:0-18236 GCA_013400555.1 Jacana jacana
TTCTGGCTCTGCAAATATCTATTTAATGCATACGTAATTTTGCCAAGGCTTAAAAATATTCCTGAAGCTCTAAACTCTTAGGGCTTACAAATCTTACCAGGCACTGAACAGCAGAAAGCTTCTGTAACAGTTGAAGGGTTTATCTCTTCTTTCTTTTCCCTGCAACAGGCAGGGTAGGGTGGGCAGTATTGTAAGAGTCCAATTTCTTCCCTTTTCTATTATCTGTAAACCAGCTGACACCACAAACTTATACCAACAGTAATCCTGAAACAGAAAAGAATCATCCAGGCATGCTATTGCAATACCGAAATCTATATAAGCCTGTCTTTTCCTTCCTATATTTTTTTTGTAATGATCTTACGTTCTTTCAGAAGGACAGCCAAATTATGGTTTTCGACTGCTATAGAGACTACTTAGGAGGAGCGCTTTTACATTCTAATCTACTCCTCCGTGCTTGTTGTTCTGCTGATAGAACAAAGAATGGCTACATTAGGAGCTTTTGTAAGTATTATAATTTCAAAAATTTCCATTTCTAACTACATCAGTATTAGAAACAAGAGCAACTAAAAGTTATATTTGACAATGTGTTATGATACATATTTATCTTGATTATGATAAAAATAGTTGTAAACATTCCCTTAAGAGGAAGTATTGTTCTTAATAGACTCTCTTAAATTATTCCTTCATTTTTTTTTTCTGAAGTAGGGTTTCATCAAGCAGATTTCACCGATGTATAACAGTGTATAACAGCGTAGTGCCATTCAGTAACTAACTTAGCACAGAAGAGTGAATTTTCAATATAGACAATGCTATCAGAGGTGACCTATCTTCCTGTAAGTTCCAGTTGCAATTTTCCATCTTGGTCTGCTCTCGCTTTTTTTTTCCCAGATAAGAAGAATGTACCAAATAAGCAGATCATAATCAGCAGCTTTCACTTTTCTGAAGGGGACAGTTTATTAACTCAACTGTCTTTTCTTAATGTCCTGTTTTCTAACCAACTTCCTTGGAATGCACTTACCCACAGCCTATGTAAGTCAAAAGCCCTTCTTCAAGGGTCTCTGAAAATATGTAAAAGAAAGAAAAAAACTTTCACCGAAAATTAGACATCATTGGTGCACAAGTTTGATTTCAAAAGAGGTGTCAAGCTTCAAATACTGAACATGGAACAGTCACAAAGTTTGTAATTAGAAACATGAAAAAATGACAGTTTGTGGCTTTTGCCTTGTTTTAAAGGGCAAGAGTGCTAGGTCAATTTTTAAAGTTATGTCAGATGTTCTGCTGGTATTAAGATAAAATTGTTAATTCTTACTATAAAATGCATTTGTTTAAATTTTAATTATTTTTTTTTACAAGCAACAGGCTGTCTCATGTGCGAAGTGAGGATCCGAGTTTACTAGGAAGCCATGTGATAGCAACAAATAATTTTATATTATAGAAACTTTTATGAAATTTGCAAAAATAAAACAAAAAAAACTCAAGAAATGCTTGTAATCCTAATTTTTGGAATAACTGCTAATAGTAGGAGGCTCCCTGGATTTGTACCACACAATTTAATAATTCAATAGAAGTTAAAGCAAACCATTTTTATCTCTCATTCATCAAACTGGCAAGAATGAATTTACTTGATTTGTTTATGTAGACTATTGAAAAAGTAACTATCTCAGTGTTATGATACTGCATAGTGTTATGAACATGCATAGTTTCAGAGAATAGTTCAAGGAGGTGACTGCATAAAAAACAATAATAGCAATGGCTAAAATGCTTTCTGTTTACAAGACATTTCACATCACAGACAAAAGTGCCATTGATGGCATTGCAAAAATACAGTATTTGAACAAATATTGGACACATTTTGTCCTTTACAGTTGTTAGCACTGGCTCAATAAACACATAAAGCTGCTTGCCTGAAAATCTAACTAATTTTCTACAGAAAATTAAGAACATTTTTTCTTCTCAGCAAAAGTTATATTGAGAATAAAAAAGAATTCTTGTCAAGCAACAGAATTAAGCTACTGTTGGAATTTTTAGGTAATCTTAGCCAGTGTTAGTCTTCAACACAATGCATATGAACTCGGGTGATATGAGGCATATAGAATCTAAACCAGCTCATTTGTGATCTGGAAGCAACATAGCTCTAAAAACTTAAAATGCAGAGAATTACATTGTGTATACTGTCATGTAAATTCAGCTATACTTTTTTCTGACTAGTGCGACCAATGAGAACAAGTGAAAGAACAGCTGTACAGGCAAGTCCATACTGTACCTGAGGTTTTGGCAAACATTCTCTTTTCAAGGGGCAGAAGGGAGAGTAATATTTTTTTTCTCTTACTTAAAAAGTAACTACAGAGAAATACACCTACTGAAATATTTCAAGTGTTTTTAATAAGAGTAATATCATAACACAAATTTATTTACTCAAATATTGATAGTAAGGTCTTCCAAATGCTGCTACCCTACGTAATTTATTTACGGATACAAAATCCTTTTCCAAGGAGTGCAAATAGCTGTAGTGCAAATTATGGTGAGGAAATTATGGATCACAAAGTATGCACTTTTCTGAATTCAAGCAAAAAAAGCGACAGTGACATTAGGATATCCCAAGTTTATGCATGACTCTGTTCTTTAAACAAGTTTAGTTTATGAAGTTACTACTCCTAGCACTTTAATCTTCCTCACCAGTTCTCCAAGACACACTTCAACTGTCTGCATAGTCATCATCAGTCAGGCCTGTGATATGACTATTTCTTCTCCATTTAAAAAAAAAGTTTCAAACTAAATAAAAACTAAAATAAAATAAAATAACCAGCATGCAGATCCTTATCCACTTAGGTGGGCAGGAAATGGGGACAGATATACCCAGGTCAAATGAGAAGTTTCACTCAGGAATGAGCAAGAAACTATGTGGTTCTTGTTGCTGGCTGGGGGTAAACTATGGCAGCCTATGTGATTCCATGTCTGCACTAGCTCTGCTTCAGCTACATAATATGGTGAACCAGTAGAAAAGCAGACTGATACCTCTGTAGGAGGGCTGTCCAGTCTATCAAGTTCTGGATGCAGGTGAAAGATGACTTTTTAGAGTATACCAGTATATGTACTGCAGAACCACAGGATGCCAGCCACTAGGCAGGAAGAGCTTCTGATCACCCAGATGCCCAGAGCCTCCATCAGCCCATGGCATGGTCACCATCCTCATCCCATCCAATGCCATTCCTGGATGAGCTGGGGGCTGTGAGGATGGTGTCCAGGACTGCCATGGGTAGCCTTCCACCTGACAGCTGGGTGACCATTTTCCAAACCATACCAAAACCCTTGAGGCTGTGATACCCTGGCTGCAACACGAGCTGCAGTAGATTTATGAGGTCCAGTGGTTGCAGCAGAAGCCTTTATCATAATAGTCTATGCTTATTGGGGCTGGATGAGGAGGCCATGGTCCAGGATCTGCAGTCCAGCCTGCAAGGCTCTGCAGCAATCTTCCTGCATTGGCTCATCAACACCACTGTGTACAAGTGCATCAAAGAAGCTCAGAGGCCGCTGTGCTAACAGGACACCTTCACTGCCAGGGGAGCAGGAGGGAAGCCCCATGGATGTCTCCACATTGTCCGACTTCCCAGGGGGAACTCCTGCTCTTAGCACGGGCACCTCCAATAGGAGGTTAGGAAGTTTTCATTCATTCACTCCAGAAATCTCCTAGTTTCCTTGTGCCTGGCTTTCTTGTCCCACAGCACACATCAGGGTAGATAGTTCCCTGTGACTCCAAATGTGAAGCTTCTTCCAGTTGTATGTCAAAGGTATCATCTTCCTTTCATTCTTGATGAGGCAGTCCATTGCAGACTCTACAATGTCACCCATGTTTTCTGCCTACTAATCCTGACCTGTAATCTCCGAGTTGTCTCATTATCTGTCCTAGGAAGAACTCCATACATGTGTGCTGCCCATACCAATAGGAATTCCTCTTCTTCCTCCTCGCGTTCTTGACCTGTCCTAACTGAATAGCCTGTATCCACCTGTGGTAGAGCTCTAGTTGCATGAGATATCCCACAACATCTCCATGATCCAGATGAAATTGTGGCTCTGCAGCCACATGCAGAGCACTAATTTGTCCTGTTTCCACCTGATGATGCATGCATGAGTGTACAGACACTTTCAGAGAGGAATCCAGTTTTGCTGATTTCCCAGAAAAGATATGAAAGCTTCCCTAATAATGCTTTTCTGTAGGTAGTTCTTACTCATTTATGTGCATGTACTTAGGGTTGGACCCCTTTAGTGTTCTTTTGCTGTTTTCAAGTTGTTTTGTGTCCACAAAGTACACACCCTTTGCTTATCAATCCAGGCCTCCAATTCTCACTTCCCTCATCCTTTCTAGTTTAAATTTCTCCTCACCAGATTGTCCAGCCCGGAGACAAAAATGTTTTTGTCCTACCTTGTCAGGTGGGCCTGTTGTCTCCTGGCAGAAGATTTATATTAAGAACCAAACCAAACCAAACCAAAAACCCACAACAGCTCAAAACCAACCAAACAATAAAATACATTAATGTTTGTGCAAATGTAAAGAAGCCAGTGATTAGTTTCCCCTACTGACATAAAATCTGGAAACAAGTTTGGATTTCCTAGTTTTAATCATTATTTTACTCAGCTTTTATAAAATGAATTGAGTAGTTGAGTATCAACTGTTAAGGTAGCTCTTGCTAGGGAACCGAAAAAATATTTACGTAGACATTTTTTGCCACGCTTGCGAAGAAGAATGAAGAAAATAGAAAGTGATCCCTAACAGGTACTAGACAAGTTAGGATGGAAATATAAGGAGAAATGTTTCATTAGCTACAGTGTGTCTCAGAGGCTGCCAGAAAGTGAAATCACATCTCCTGTAGCGCCAGCATTCCTGAGACTCCCCTGGCAGGCTGTAAACTTCATTCACAGAAGGAAACACTCTCCCAGAAGAAATATAAACTTTTCTTGGAGACCATACTATGAAAATTGCTGTCTATGCTAGCCCAAATATACTCTGAATGAGAGCATTACTTCATAAAGCAACATGGAATTACACCCTACTTGTTGTTTCATAGTGTTGCATGTAACTATATTTCCTTGACAGACAAGCTAACGTGAAAAGTGTGAGATAGTCTGTAGAATTTTCTGAAACAAAATAACGATAATAAAAAACCCCATGAAAAATCATTAACCAAAACTTCTCCATCATTTTTTTCCCCAAAAAATAGTGAAATAGTTTAGATGGAAAATGACAGGTTCCTTACATAACATTCCTACAACAACTGCACCTTCTAGTTCCAAAGGGACCAATTAAAGAGATAAGGGCAGTACTTGAATCTGTATTTTTGTCCCTATTACCTGAGCTATCATCTAGAAGTGCTGACCCAGGACTACTCCTTCTATTTTACCTGTATGAGAGAGGTCTCTTCTGTTTGGAGAGGTCTGACTCATCAGATGTCAATGGTGTTTTTCTGGTGATCAAGAAACTGTTTTGGTGATTCAGTGAAAACACAAAGGAGTTCAGAATAGATACATATGTCAGTTGTATTTCATTGGAGGAGAAGATAAATTAATAAAGCACCTAAAAGGAGGCTCCATAAGACTGCTTCAAAAGTGTCAGTGAAAAGCTCACTAGACGCTTATCCATGAAATGCAAATGCTGAAATAATATAACATTTATTCATATTACTGTTTCCCCATGAAGATTTTAAGAACTTTATTGAAAGCCTGAAATCCAAGCACAGAGCAGATTTTATTTTTATTTTTCAGTCTTCACCTAATTTTCCATTTTTAAAACTTTCTTAAAATAGTAATTTCATTAAAAACAGGAGTCTTTAGTTGCAAAATTCTAATAGAAACCCGTTCAACTTATCATATGACATTATTCAAAAACATTAAAATTTTATATTACTGTTGCACAAATCTTTACATTATGAAATTATGTCATCATAAAAGGAATTCCCCTTTCCAGGTGGCAGAGAATAAATTTCCCTGCAGCCTGTGGTGAAGACCATGGTGATCCTCTACAGCCCAAGGAGGACCACAGTGGAGTAGATACCTAAACATGAAGGACCTCTTTCTAAAGCAGGTGGATGTGCCCTGAAGGAAACTGTAGCCCAGGCATAACTGAATTCCTAGAAGGAGCTATGGCCCAAGGACATGAACCCATGCAGGAGCAAGCAGCTGTTTTTAAATTTATACTTATTTCTCATTATTCTATTCTGNAATACTCTTTATGGCAAGGAGCTCTTGAAGTTTGTCTCTTTAGTTGCATTGTTTCTAAAATGTCCGAGAGATTAATAGTGTAGTATCAACAGCACACTTACTGTCTGTGTGCGCACATATATACACAGTCACACAGCATGAACACATTCTCTTCTGTTTTCTGTATGATAGTTGTTTTTCTGCCATATAACACCAAGCACACAAAGGCAGTACAGAGAAGAGCAGAAAATTTCTCCTTTGCCCTTTACATTGAATTATTTATTCATTCAGGAGATATCTGAATTTGTTCCAAATATTTCCTCTGGACTACATCGCTTTAAAAAAATATTTCTTGGCAGCTTAATGAAACTGAACCAAACTTTTAACCTGAGAGATAAAACAGTCTTTAAACATTATTCTAAATTTGAGAACTATTTCTATATATACTCAGCTAAAATCCTTGCCCAATGGATAATTATGGAAGGAAAACAGTATGTTAAAGTCACTTTCTTGCTAAGCTCTGTGGATGAAGGAATTTTATTTCAGCCCTAACATGGCCACAGAATGTCAAATTACACAATGCACAACACAGTGCTGCATAGAGATCTTAAGGCCAGATCCACATAAGCCTGTCTAAATATAAGAGGTCCTTCTGCTCCACTGCCATCATGCTCCTCCCATGTGTGAGCCTGCTGAGAAGTCATGTACATGACCTAGGCAGAGACATGTTCTTACACAGCTTGCTATTTCCAGTACTTTTGTTAACTCACTAGTATCAGCCTCAGGTATCTAGATTATGCACAGTTTCCCTTCCCACTTGAATTGTTTTCAGGAAACACTGTCCATTTCATCTGGCAGCAAAATGCTTAGGTCAGTAGGTCCCAAACTATGCTAAAAGGCCATAGGAAAAAAGTAGTAGTAGACAGTAAACTCTGCTTCTCCATCCTGAGCACTGTGAAAACACATCACATTACTCAACTGAAGATCTAAAAGAGTCAGGATTTTTCTTAAAGGAAAGCTTTGTTTCAAACTTCAGAAAGAAAACTACCCAGGATATCTTTATAACAGAAATGGGAAAACAATTTTCTCAGATTGTGTGCAAATTTCATTCATATATAGATATTTTTAAATACTTCAAGCCCACACCCATGTGTGTATAGTGGAGGGACAGAAGGAACTAGAGAAAGGTATGTCTTATTAACTACAAAGAAGGTTGTCCAAAGTAGAGAATAGCTTTAACTGTGACTCACTCTTGAACTAAGTTGCATTTCTTACTAGAAAATCAGGATTCTATTGAACTGACATTATAAGATTGTTGGCATGCTGTCTGCTGATTTCTGTTTTAAAGCTGTATTAGTAACTGAAGTAAACGTTATGTAACATATACCAACATCTGAGTTCATGATTTGCTCCAGTGAATGCACAAGTTTTTATAATTGGACGAGCATGCGGTTTCTTTGTGCAGTTTTAAAGTTGCAAGTATGACTATAATAAGACCTGAGTTTTCAATTGCTATAAAAAAATATTTCTGTCACAAAGAGTAAAGAAACTAAAGGAATTAATTAAGGCTATGTTTAGTATCACTCCTGTACAAAAAAATAAAAAAGAATTTGCAAAATGGATCTGAGAATGTTACTTTCAATAATAACACAAAACTGAATATGAAGATAAATTGTTTAATATCAGCACGGTTCTATTTGGTGGCTACTGTTAGGATCTTGCTGCTTCTATTTCTTCTGGAAATGTCTTTATTCAGATAGCAGGGCCAAACATTTCTCTATTTTGTACTTAATTTCTTGTTCTACTCTTGTTTCCTACTGTCTAATCACCTGGACAGTGTAAAATGCAATTCACAGGGTGTGTTTCATGCTTAGCATCTCCAACAGACCCCATTCACTGTATTTGTTACTTTCAACTGCACGGTTTTCTACCATTTTTCTGTACACACATAGATAACTGCTAAAACTGCCTGAATGCTGAACTCAACTCAGGACACTCAAGACATCCAACCATATAAAATCTTACCTATGATTTAATGCAGGAATCAGTCTCATGTTGACCAGCCTGGGTGGACATTAATGAATCAGCTTGCAAAGTACCTCTAAACCTATAACTTCTTGTGCCAAGAGAAATTCTCTAGTTCACTGTTGTTTCTATTTTTGCAGCACAGGCTTAGATAGGGTTTACTATCTGAACATGAAATGTCTAGAAGGCAAATAGCTACTTTGAAAGCGTAAGAGACAGATATAAGATGGGCATTAGTTTTATTCATTCCTTTATTGCACTTGCTTTCCCACATACTATATTGCCCAGCTTTGGGTAGAAGATGGGAAATGCTTCTTGGATAAGCCCTTTTCCTGTCCCAGCCACATATGCACCAATAGAAACCAGTAAAGGCTGTCTGTATATTAGATAATTCTTATGGCATTTATTCATGTGTTAATAGATTTAGGGGCAGGCATCCTACATCAGTTCCTGTTTCTGAAGTCATTAACTGTGGCATCTTTGTGTCCTTGTTCCAGGAGGGACAGGGTTACATCTCCTAGCAGGGCACAGGTATTCCATCCCACCTGAGCCATGCCCAGGGGGAGCCGGCCGGGAAGGGGGAGGGGAACAGGAGCTTGTTGGAAGTTGGGGGAGGTGCGCGTCGCGTGGTGGTGTCCCGGGTGCAGTCGGTGAGAGGTCGCCATTGTAATCGTGTTTTCATACTTTTTTACCCGCGTTATTTGTTACTGTTTTGTTTTTGTGTTAAACTGCCTTTATCCAACCCACGAGTTTTGCCTTTTTTCTTCTGATTTTGCCCTCCTGACTGTGGACGGGCTCTAGAGCGAGTGGCTGCCACCTGGTTCTTTGTTGCCATCTAAGGCTAAACCACGACACTTTGTTATGTCTTTTTCTGCGTAAAGTGTCAAGTCTTAGTTACTCATGACTAGTTGGACCAATTTTATTTAAGATTACCTTAGAAATGATGAATGATCATCCATCATTTGCACAGTACTATTTCAGATTAATATTTTTATGGCAGCTATGATATGATTCTTAATGTTCCTCACATTCTTTTTATGTACTTTTAGTTTACATAACTGGTTGAAAAAAGAAAGAATCTTTTATATATACACACATACACACATACACACACACACATATATATATATAAATATTCACAGTTAAACTCCACCAAATTGCTAAACATACTCACTTTCAATACATAGAATTTTGAAATGAAATCATTTGTTCCGAACACTTGTTTATTCAGAAAAATACAGAACCTTAAATTCTGAAACTGTTTTTTTCTGGAAAAGTCAGATTCTCTGCTGAAGGAAAACAATGTGATGAGTATGTCTAGAGAGGTGGTCATTATGAAAGGATCTAGGAGAGAGGTAACAGAACCAAACTGGAAAAGCAGAGATTCCGTTTAAGCTCCCAGTGTGCCCTTTGCAAAGCTGCATAAACCTGCTTTGTTCCATAAGAATAAGAACACTGCAAAATACAGTTGCATATCTCATAATTTTTTGCTTGTTTGTGTGTTTGTTTTTTGTTTTTGTTATGTATGCCCATCATTTTTCCCTGAAGAAAGTAATGAAAAAGCATGACTTTTTCAGATGTGGAAACAAGTCAAAATTTCCTGTGCTACACTTCAAATTTCCCTGAATTAATATTTGATGTACAGATACTTCCTGAAAAGGCAGCTTTTTAGGTAAATGGCAAATTAAATATATTAAGTTATTTTATTAAGTTTATTACAGTGATTTTGTGGTGAAAAGTAATATTTGACCCTTATAGCATCATGTTTAAAGTGAGGTCTATGGATTGAGTTATCTATAAAAAAACTATCTAAGAAATGACAACTGCATTGTTTGATGTCCTTTGTGATGCTAACCTTAATTTCCTTTGCTTTACTTTTACATGTCTCTAAATTTTTAAGATTTTATTTCAGTGGTAAATTAAATACTCCATTTCTAACAATGTCATATATTTTGATTTTCTATTTCTCTGACAAGCATTAAAATTTAGCTACCAAACCAAATTATTCAAAAAATTAGGGAAGAATACTTGTTTTCTTGTTACATTAGAGGCATGGTTACTTGTTAATTTTTAAACAATGGATCTGTTTATGAAGATACCACTACTAGCTCCTTATTCTTCCTCTCCACTTCTCCAAAATACACTTCATTGTCTGCATAGTCATCCACAAAGTCAGGCCTGTGATAGAAATATATGTTGCTCTTTTAAAAGAGATATTTTCAAGCAAAACAACAAAAAACCCACCCAAAAAACAACCAACCAAACAAAAAAATCCACAAAACTAAACAAAGCAAAAATATAATAATAAAATAAAATAAAATAAAATAAAATAAAATAAAATAAAATAAAATAAAATAAAATAAAATAAAGTATAAATCCATTACTACCCTAGATGGGTAGGAAATGGGACAGGTATACACCCAGGTCAAATGGACAATAGCAACAAATTTGTTTCGCCACCTCTTGATAAGTGCTCAAAGCTCACTCACTTATCTTGTCTGTCTGCCCACTGACAACAATACATTCACAGCAAAGGACTCAACAAAAAACTTAGTATTTTGAGCTCACTTCAATCTGCAGTGAGGTGGATTGAAAACTGGCTAAAAGTACAGGCCCAGAGGGTGACCTCACAGAGGCCATTAACTAGCTGTGTATCCCAGGGGTCAGTACTGTCCATTCTTGCTCAGTTTCTTCATGTCTTCATCTTGGTGAAGGGACAGAGCATACTCTCAGTAATTTTGCAGATGACATAAAACATCCAGAGAGTTGGATAAAACATCCTACAGATTGGACAAAAGGGCCTACAAGAACCTCATGATATTTCACAAGGGCACATGAATAGTCTTGCACCTAAGGAGGAACACCCATAGGCATCTGCATACCCTGGTGGCCATCCACCTGGAAAGAAGATTGACAGAAAAGGACATAGGGGTCCTAGTGAACACCAAGTTGGACATGAGCAAACCCTGTTTCTCATGTCACCATTGATTGACCTTTGCAACTCAGTCCCTTCCCCTTGACCAGCAGGACTGAAGGGACACCCCCTGTGGCTCTTGAGTAATCCTTTCATCACCTGAGCCATGCCGTCACTGCTGGAATGTTTCATGTCTGTTTGACAGCATCACTGCGGGTCATAAGGGAGAATATGGACTAGTCCAAGGACTGGCCAAGCAGCAGTAGTCTCTCCACAATGCCAAAGGCCCTGTCAAAGAGTAAGGACCCCTCCACTGTAGGCCAAGGCAGCAGACAGGGTACCCATCCCTTTGGCAGAGAATCACCACTTCTTCCTGTTGCTGCTGCTAAGCTTAGGCTCTGCTAGTGTGCTTGCTTCATTGGTTACAGTTTCTAATCCCTCTACTGCTGATAAAACTTGCAGATATACAGATCAAGCAGGAGCGATCCTCCTGGTACAAGAGGTTGCAGGCCCAGCCTTCACCATTGAAGGAATCTCAGTTTCCCTGCCTAATGATCAGAGTCTGTCTGTCTCTCATTTTGAAGAGCTGAATGGTTCAGCTCTTCTTTGGAGATGACCCAGTTGAGCTCCTTCTCGTTGGATCTAACACTGCTTGGACTGCTGATGTTCTTCTACAGCGGCTCTACTTGGCAATAAAGATCCTCTACCAGCATACACTCCCTACAAACAATCCCACCATCACCCCCACCCTGTCCTCAGTGAAGCCCCACACTGCTGTAATGCCTTCAGTTCCACACCTTGGAGATCTGTATCCTTTGTTGAGAGCCCTGTCCAGATCAATGTCTCTGATGTGCCAATGTAATTTCTCCAGTGGATGTCATGGACCATGATTGGTGGTTCCTCACCACCATCACTGAGTATGCATATACAATTTTCAGCAGACTTTCTGACTCCTTTTAGTATCAACAAACTGGTACAACTGTTGGTTCCTCCTGTTAAAAAAACATTATTCTAAGAGTCACCCTGCATGTCAACTCCATCCTACTCAACACACTTGCTGTGGAACTTTGCTGAACAGTATAAGGTGAATATGTGTTTACTTCCATCTTTCTTGGTGCAACTCAAGAGTTTTGCATACAAAATCCATACACAATATTTTATATCTCCGTATTATAACACTGGGACGGGCTGCCCAGGGAGGTTGTTGAGTCTCCTTCTCTGGAGATATTCAAAACCTGACTGGATGCTTTCCTGCGTGACCAGATCTAGGTGTTCCTGCTCCAGCAGGGGTATTGGACTAGATGATCTTTCGAGGTCCTTTCCAATCCCTGATATTCTGTGATTATAATATACTTTGAATGTACAAAGTTTTTTCTTTCCCTTATTTTTTTTCTTTGTTTTCAGGAGTACTGTCAGGTATCCATAACTGGTTCTGCCAGTTCCATGAAAAACCATGTAAAAGACAACTCCATTTAGAGGGATTGTGACCCCATCCTAGAAAAATAATCTTAATGACACAGATTTCATATGGCTTCCTGAGTCTGTTCATTACTTCAGGTTTTGTATGTTGCCACTACAGTCAACTGACACTGTTCTGTCTATCTTATTGTACCATAAATCTGATAAAAAATATTTTTCTTGAATAAGAAACATAAAAAAAGGAAATTATTCCTTATTTGGATTTTTTTTTTCACAATTGCAAGGGATCATTCTCTTTTCAGTCATTTCTATGAGTGGGTGGAAAAGTTCATAGACATCATAGTTCACAGAAAACGTGGGGCTAACAATATTTATTTGTATGACTCAGCCTTACAGTTGTCTGGAGTTTAAATTTATTCTAATAAATACTACATTTGTTGCTGTCAGAGTTTTTTAGCTTTCTTACGCCCTTCTAGATCTTGTCTTAAACTGATGACATTCAAACAACAGTCCCAGGAAATAACCTAAAATATTTGAAGGTACACGTGGTAACAAACCACTTTTTTCCATTTATCTTTTTCTTTCTCTTGGCTTTGATATGAAAAAAAAAATATGTTTTTCCCTTACATTTAATATCCCTGCCTTTGTGTGTCCTCCTTATGCTCTTGGAAATACTGAGAGACACGTAAATGAATTAACACGTAAAGCATTATAGAATTCTGTGGCACTGAAGCATCTGTGGGAAACTGTTAAACCAGCAGTGAAAAATCCCAGCCAAAAATATCAAGGGCTTGATCAATTGGTCAGCTAGGCAATCTCCAAACTCATCTCATTCTAGCTGAGTGCACTGTAAGCAGAAGATAGGTCTAACCATAGGAGCTGTTGGTTCTCTGCTTCCTTACACATAAATATATATATATATATATATATATTTGTTTTAACATTAATTTTAATAGTCCCCAGCTTACGGACAGTTAAAGTATTAAAAGTCAGTCTCTTTTAACACTGTTTCTATACAACATTATTTGCAACTGAATTTAAAAATTTTTAAATGAAAATTTAGAAATATCAAACTCATGAGATGTTCTCTCACATCACACTGCCTTTTAAAGTACACAATGACAATTCTTTGAGCATTTGTTAATATATTTATTTAAAGAAAGAATACTTTGATTCATACAATCCAGAAAAGTCCAGGGTTTAGGACAAAAAAACAACCCAACACATTGAATAACGACACAAACTTGACACACATGATAAAGAACTGAAGAGCCATTAACAATTACTTTCAGGGGATAGGTGAACATTTATATATTAAATCCTGTCATTTCTAACACTAATTCTGCCCACCTATGTGTATTCATTACTAGTGTCCCAATTTGAGGTAAAACAGAACCACCTTTCCGCTCAGGAACTTTACTTTTTAGCTAGGCCTCTCCTAATTCTCTGAAATGAACAGCTTATTGTGCATAAAACTGTTCATTCTCAGACTGGTAAGACCTGTGTTTGTACTTCATGCCAAGGAACGAGATGCAGAGACACTCTTTCATTTATTGCTATAACAACTGAGGTCTGGTAACTTTGTTAGTTGCCCCATTGGAGAGTCAGAAACAGAACAGTGTAGAGTAGTCCCACCTGTGGGGAGGAGCAGATGGGACTGGTGACCAAAAACTGACCAATAGGTTATTCCATCCCATCTCCACAGAGTATAAAAGCTGAGGGATCAAAAGGATAGCTGTTTTTCTTCAATGGCCAATGGCTGAAGAGGAACCTGTCTGTTCATCTGCCTTTGATGCCAATCTGTGTGTTCATGAATCCAGATTCAGAAACCAGTTCCCAGCAGTTGATGAGTCCAATCTGGGACTTCCCCAGTGCTGCCAGAAATGTCTTCTTGGGAGCTTGATATGGTGCTACTGTGGCCAGGATTTTTCTTAGCATACAAACTGCCTTGCCTCAGTTGCTAAATCACAGCAGCTACTGGATGAACATTTGTAGCACTGGAATGTATAGTGTATTTATAATGCTTTTTGGTGGACAGAGAGGGGACAGAAACCATCCCATCCTTATGAAGCAAACCTATATCCAACACAGGTATAATAGAGGACCAGAGCTGCCCATTGCTAAAGAACTGTAGGTATCAAAATATTGTTCTTGTGTAGTTAGGATCCAGAAGGAGCAGATACTCAAATACTGGCAGTGCCTCTTCATTCTGCTTGGACCTTTTCCAGGCACAGTTTACTCTATGGTACAATGGTTATTCTGATTCACAGCAGATGCAGTGCATTCATGGAGTATTAAATGAGCAGCTTTTTCATTTCTTTTAAAAAGAATGAAAGGTGAAGATGGACATTCTAGCTTGGAGGGAAAGGGAGGGCCAGGGAGAGAGGGCTGTGACTGGCACAACCCCCAGGCACAAACCGTAGCTCCCATGTAGGTTTTCACTGTGAGCCAAAGAAAGTAAGCTGACTCAGGAACCCCTTCTCCCAACAGGTCTAAGACATGACTCTTTAGTAGGAGACGATCCCTTTATAGCATAGCCAAAGCCTCTGACTGCGACCACTGAGCCTTCAGAGACCCAACTCGCTCCCAGTTAGCTTTCCTGCTGTATCACAGATGAAGGTACCATGTTTGTACTGCACTGCATATTACAGGAACACATACCACTATGCAGGGAGACTTGCAGTAAAAACTGCTGTCATGATAAATGAGAGTTATAACCTCTCTCTCATCACATGCTATATTGGAAATTTCATTACAACACCTTAAACTCGGTAACTATGTTTAGATGCCTCTTCATATGCAGTAACGGTATTCTTTTTCATTAGCACCTGCTCAGGAAAATCATCTTTTCCTGAGGGCTGTCAACAGCATTTGCATTAGATTGTTGGTACGCTGATGATGTTTTGTTTATCTGCTAGCAAAGTTAATGTTTTAACTAAGATTGAAATAATTTCAGAAAAAAAATCTTGAATCCTTTTGTTCATCTGTAGCAGTCATCCCTCAGCTTGTAGAAATGACCACAGGTCTTTTTAAACACTGTGTTGTACTCAGATGAACTACATCAATTTAAACCACCTGGGCATCTGGTTCATAATTTAAGAGGTGACAGTGTTAACCATTAAATAGAGTCAGAAAAAATAAAAATTAGGTTATTTTCTTTTTTCTTGTTTTTATTGAAATATAATTTTCATAGCAAAAGCAAGAAATTAGTTCACCACAGCATTAAGTCAAACTGCAATACTCCTTTATGTAATTCCCCTAATGCTCACTAATTTCTGAATAACATGGATAGAAACCTAAAGTCCGTTTCCTTTGATGTTGTAGTTTTACATCATTAAAAAAAATGGCAGCTAGAAATCCAATCAATATCTTAAACTTAAACAAACCCACTCTAGTGATATCCTGAGCTTCCTCCCTTGATAAACTCTTCAATTCCTTTTGGCACCAAGAAAGAAAATGTAAAAGGAAATAAAAAATGGTGAAGCGTGGACTTTCCTAGCAAATTTATTTTGCTAGCTTTAACTTTATTACAGCTAAAAAGTCAGTGTTTGCTGAAATAACTTTTCAGTTCACAAAGTGCCCCGTTAATCTCTCCTTCCCTGTTACCCATCTGTGTCATAATTATTTTTTTAGTGATATTTCACCAGCTTCAAAAGTATAATAAAAGTAGATATTTTTTTTTCCATTTCTGCTTTGAATATAATGCAAATTTCCAGGGAACATATAGGTTGAGAAATGTGTGAGCCCAATTCAAATCTATAATGAGAAGTATCCTAAGGATAATAAATCCAAAAACTGAAAGGAGCATTTAACTGCAAACATTAGAGTTTGCAAGCAAATTATGTCAATTGTACCAAGGGGGCCAAGTCATCATTAATTTAGCTTATTCTACTATACATTTGTCCTCTTATTAGCTTTTTCTATTGCTCCCTACATTCTTTCGAAAGAAATTCACTCAGTATGAAGCAAAGAGAATGAAATAAACTTGTTATAGGTGATAGACACCTCTCTTGCAGATTCCCAGAAATTCCTTAAGAGGAAAAGGATGCTATTTGAGCAGTGATATTCTTTATCTTAAGAGGTGGCATATGGCTGACAGCTTGGACAGATTTCCGTAAGAAAAATGACAGCCATCACCTTCCTTCTAGAACCTGGATTGACTTTCAGATAATACCAACAAACACCAAAAAAGTTTCAGGATTTTCTTGACGTTTCTCAATAGGAATGTCCAGGAACAAAGGCTTCCAAAGACATAAAATAATTTTTAGTATCTGGCCAAACACTCAACACTCACAAGCATACAAAATATTAATCATTTATCTGAAATATCAGATATATTTGGTATATATTCTTACAAATTTTGAGAAGTTTTCCTGTTGTATTTTTGTACTGTAATTAGTATTTGGTTCACAGAATTTCTCCCTACACACACCAATGTACATTGATACAGTTACTTTGAATTACACTAAATATTTTTTTTTCCTAGGTTTCAACATTTTTTGCTTGAAACAACTAGCAGGTTTTTCATTTGTCACATAGTGATATCCACAGATACAACTGTAATTGTCCTATTTGGCGTGCAGTTTTAAAATATTTTGTGGGATGTGCAGTTTGTACCCTAATGCAGGCTGTGTCCCTGTATTTGAAATTAATAATTAATTGTCACGTGGTACAAATGTACATTGTTCACCATTGAATGCATCACAAATTGTTCAGGGTTCACAGTTAATCATAAGTAAAGAATGCCCATGGTTTACCTGGTAATTTCACCAACACCAGACCTCCTTGTATTACTCCTACTAGACATCACCATCCAAGTGCCAGCAGGAGACTAGCATCAACTGAAGAATAGCTTGCCATGTAAGATGCATATGGGCTTATTGTGTGCACATCTCTGCTACTTGGGAACTCCTCCAGCACAATTGTGCAACAGATTTATGATCAATATCCATGTATCTTCACCACGTACTGGTACCTAGGGAGTGCAGTGCAGCCTCTGTGAGATTGTCACTGGGAAACTAATGGATTTTTTGTTCTGTTTCCAGATACATTGTGAATTCATTATCTAACAAGAGTCTTTGTTGCAGCTGTGAAATTAGTATCAGTGACAATCACCAGGACATTCACTGTGTACATATATATACACACACACATATATATATATGTGTCTATGTGTGTATATAATCATTTCCTGTTTATACTAGCATAGGTTTTAGGCTGGCCAAGTGGGAAATGGTAGGCATTTGGGAAGGTGGTATTTGGAAATCAGACTTCATCCCATGAGTAAATCCTGATAATCCACTGGACTGGGCTTTAAAATGAAAAAATAGTGTAGCTATTTAGTTTGGGAGGAGGTACAAGTTTGGTCACTTCTGCTCAATAAAAATAAAAGTAACACCCACTTAACTAAATCTGTTAAATTAAACAGGAGAAAGATAAACTAGATATTGGATAATAATGTGCATACTCAGAACTCATCCAGGTGTAGATTGACCTTTATGATATCTGCAGCAAAAGGATTCATGGCTTCTATTATTGTCCATTCCACTCATAAACTTCTGTACTGTCCTCACCTCCTAGCTTGTCTGCTTCTTCAGTGTCAGGTTTTCAGTAACAACTTCGTCCCATTTCATGCCTGTCTTGCTGACTTAGGGATTAGATCTGCTGTAATCATTTGAATGAAAAC
>VZTM01036000.1:0-16070 GCA_013400555.1 Jacana jacana
ACATCTGACAGCCTTGATGAACACACACCTAAACAGTCCTCAGAAGATCAGCGAAACAGGCAAGAACCGGGCATGGCTTTTCCATATTCTCCCTACCCGATACTGTTTAATGTTTCAGCCTAATCCCTGATGGAGGAAACATTCTCCCAACAAACAACAGTAACTAGCCCATCTAAATAAGAAGCATTGACAATTACTATCTAATGTGCAGGCTAACAGAATTTAAGATAAGCGTTTTGGAGAGAGTGAAGTTATAATTCATGCTTGGATTTTTAATTTTCTTCCCTCAAACTATACAAGAAGCATCCTTAACACTTTAAGATATTTAACACATCTCTTACTAACCTGCTTAGAAAACAGTAATACATCTGGAAGTCAAAATAAACTCTATCAATTCGACTGAAGTCCATAGAGTTGCTACCAAAATTAATTTAGCCTGATAAAACTTTGGTAATTTAACATCTTACCTCATTAAGAGCATGAATAGTTACTGGAATTCCAGCAGTAAAACACAAAGGAACCCTCATTCTCCATGCTGTTCTTACCAAACATCTAACTCAACAAATAGCATCGTGAAATGCAACGTGAAAAAGCACACAGTGAAAGTTAGTTTTCATTTTAGCTGAGGCCCTTGATCTAGTTTTTACAAGCAGTAATCTTGTCCGTGACAAAAAGCATGTCTTAGGCAAGATCCAAGTTTTCAAGAATGGATGTTCAGCACTTCATAAAAACGTGCCTGTCTTTGCCAAGAAACTCTGCAATAGCTGTTTATGCAGTAACCCCCAAACCATACCCGTTTATGTGATGGGTTGGTAATACTGTAGCTACATACACGTGTAAGATGCGACCTGCCGAGCTTACCTCTCCACATCCCCAGAAAGAAAACAGTCCACAAGTGCAATACCTGGCTTGTTCATTTACAACAAAATCATCATCTCCTGTACAACTAGCAGGAATTTACGCTGTATCTTACAGGTGAGCAGAGCAGAATACCTAGACACTTTTACACCACCCAGAAAAGCTTTGAACAACTAAGCTTTACATTCTTAGCAGGAATTTTTCCCCGGGGGGATTTGTTTTGCTAAATGAGACAAAATTCTTACACATTTTCTCTTCTCTTGTTCTTCCCTCTCCCTCTCCCCTTCCCATTTGATTTAGGTTTGTTACTGGAAAACTAAACAGAATTGAGACTGTGTGTAGACAGAGCCATCCCAACTAGGATGGCACCTAAGGATATGGTATCTTGATGTGGCATAGCCTGTGACTTACTTGCTCTTTCAATCCGTCCAACATTTTTTATTTGCTACTGCTATGTCAATAGTTCGGTAATTCTTAGAAATGTATCATGTACACTATCAGAATTACTGTAATAATGCCAGGAAATTAAATTACATGAAACTGTGGAGAACAAGGAGAAAAAGAAAAATGGATGAGAACCATATGAACACTGCCCGGGAGTGGGGGCTCCTTGCCTGTAATGTGCTAACATTAAGGAGGTTTATAGCACTGCAGATTGTTGTTCCCTTGGAAACTAATCAGTTCAAAAAACACCACAAAGATTTAACATCCCTATTAAAAATGAAATATTCCTAAAATATTTTCATTTTAATCTCTCAGGGTCCACTCCTGCAGGTCCCTCTCATGTATCACTTTGAATGAAATCATCATTAAATAAAAACCAGTCATATCAGGTCTTATTACCAAAAATCTGAAAGTGGAGTAGAAAATAGTAACAACTTTTCTTTGTCTTATATTCTGACTTGAATATTAGAGTCTTTAAATCACGTCATGTTGGGCTTTCATGGCCTTCAGCAATGTAGTACCACACTTGGTATTTTATTAGTTCACAAGGGTCCGATTATGCGAACGCACAGAAATTAATCACTAGCAGAATAAAACCTCCGGTATGAGGAAAGAGGTCAGTGATAAAACAGAAACTTTGATTCTGTGGCTGAAAAGGATCTCAGTTTTGAACCCTTCACAGTCTGAGGTGTTGGTTCATTCTATTAAAAAAAGGTACAAATTACTTGCAGAACGTGAGTCTCGAATGCCCCAAAGGCTTTGAAACACTCACCTGGTGTAAACCAGAAGGAAGCGTAGTGCAGTCAGTGATGTTACACTGGGTGGGCACAAGTCAGGCCAAGAATGCCTAAATGGAGGTGTCTATAGAAGAGACTAAACGGAGGTGTCTACAGGAGAGACTACTTTACACTAGACCCTGCAGCTCTTTATTGACTCCTGTTTTAAAAACTCCCACTAAAACTTTCAATTACGTAGAATCAAATGCCCCGCTAAGCTGCACTTCTCTCATGACTTAATTCAGTCACAAAACTCGCCAAAATGAACCCACAGAAATTTTAAGGCAAGATGGTATTCCTGTGGATGACAGCCCAACCAACCGAGTTCCCAGACACACAAAAAAGAAGTGTCGCTCAGTGCAATCCACTCCTGGTACCTCCCCTATAACTCAGGGGAATGTCCAGGTGAATTACCTGCAAAAGTCATACTTTCCTGACTGTTTCCCAAGTGTGTACCCTGGGTTTAGAGTCCTGGCTCTCTGAGTGGTGCAGGCAGGGCCTCTGCACACCACTTGTCAAAGCTTTGGCAGTGTTAGTACGTGGGAAGTATGGCAGAGCCTTTAGACAAAGTAGACAAGGATCTTAGGTTGGTTGTGTTCACAGTTCACACGTACAAATGAATAAAAATCCAGCATTTGGTCAAAAGGTTTGCACGTTTGCACATGTAGTTGCAAGGATTAGACATGCCTTTCTAAACTCTCAGCAGTAACCTACTCTCCTCTAAACAGCTCCCGGTTTACCTACTTTTACATAGAATCATAGAATCACCTAGGTTGGAAGAGACCCTTGGGATCATTAGGTCCAACCATCAGCCCTACTCTACAAGTTCTCCCCTACACCATATCCCTCAACACCACATCTAATCTACTCTTGAACACAGTCAGGGATGGTGACTCCACCACCTCCCTGGGCAGCCCATTCCACTGACTGACCACTCTCTCTGTGAAAAAATTTTTCCTAATGTCCAGCCTAACCCTCCCCTGCTGCAGCTTGCAGCCATTCCCTCTTGTTCTGTCACTAATTATCTGTGAGAAGAGTCCAGCACCAACCTCCCTACAATGCCCTTTCAAGCAGTTGTAGAGAGTGATGAGGTCTCCCCTCAGCCTCCTCTTCCTCAAACTAAACAACCCCAACTCCCTCAATCGATCCTCATAAGCCCTATTCTCCAGGCCTCAAAGTTACAAAGTAACTGCTATATGTCCTATTTATAGATTTTCTTGTTGACTCCATTCTCTCAACCACCTCTAATGAAGGTTATAGGGGAAAAAAATCCCCTAGATCACTGCTCTTCAAGGAGAAGAAAAATCTGCACTTCTAAGACTCGCACCACATCACATGGGACAAACCTCAGACAGTCCCTAGCTTTTTCTATCATAAAGAAAATATACTGAAAACTATAAGAGCTTTTGAGCAGAAGTACTAACGTGCCTTTTGCAACACACATCATTTGTCAAATAGAGCTTTCTCTGTGCCCACATGATGAGTTACCACCTCTCTTCAATGCATATATTTGTACTACCTTATTCATTCATGCTACGTACTATGATCAGAGACTGAAAGCAGGCCCTCAAAAATATGTCCGTGAAAACTTATTGTTTGGGGAATCTTGCTATCACCTTGTCACAACAGTTCTGACCCCCATGGGTCTTAGTGTTACAGATTAAACTAAGAAAACCTCAAACATCAGAATCCACAATAACTGAGCACTTACAAGAACAAAAAGTTAACCCTGTATAGTGCTTATCTTATTTTGAAAACTCTACTTGTGAATAAATGAAGCATGTGGAATTACGGAATTTGAGTGCTGAAAAGTTACAATAGCATTTGACAGTTGCTGGAGTACATCTCAGTGGAATTAAAGACATTATAAATTGTCTTTTTGTCTACACTATATGTTTTATAACAAGTGACACAGTTAAGGGAAAAAGAGCTAAAGCTTTCTGGCATAAAATCACGTATTGGGGTTTGCAACAGACACAACAAGCTTCAAACTAGCTGCCCTTGTTTTCAACCTGAGGAACATCTTACATAACAGCACACCGCTTCTCTCAACATGTATTAAGTTAGTTCTTTCTCTAAAACTGTTTCTGTCACAAAACCCACTGTACCTTCATTATGACATGTCACTACATTTGTATGTGACTCATAAAATGCCAGTATGATGTGCCTTTTATTGAAACACTTCAGGCTCATTAGTCTGTTTGGGTAACAAAGAATGTCATGGTTTATATATAAATGTTCGGATTCACACAAATCCAGTTCTCCCTGAAAATAGTTGACACCCTGAATAAATTTAGTTAAAAGAGAATGGAGTTTGCTCTCTCATGATCAAGACTCCTAGGGTTTGTGCTTGTTTTCTCACACGAGCTCCTTGCACGATCAGTGACATGGGTAGCCCATGGTACTGTCAGAAAGCATGTGCTCCTTGGGGGGCTGGCCAACAAACTGGCTAACAAAATTCTTGAATAGCATTTGACAAATTCTAAGATGGTTTTTGAGCAAATATTGCTAAGAACAATTATAGACCTGTGACTCAGACAACCCAATTGGTTAAGTCTCTCCATATCTCATAATTGGAAGACCCTGTTAGTAGACCTCAGTTAATCACACAGTTTACCTCTCCAGAAAGTAAGTGCCAATACTTAAAACATGTACCTTTTCTGAGTCACTCCCTACCCCAACTCTGCATGAAAACTTCAAGGTAAAAAGTTCCATTTGTTCAAAAATAAACCTAAGCAGAAAGCCAGCTAATGTAGCTTGACACAAGGTAATTAAAAGACTCCGGGGTGGGACTGTCTGGGTTTGGCAGCCTCCCGACAGCCCTCAGTAAGACCTTAAAGCGATCAACACCTGACATCTGTTAGCAAAGAGGCATTCTGAGGTAAAGAGCAACTAAATCTAAAGAAATCAGGTACTTAGACCAGTTTAACTTTTGCATGAGGTGATATCCCGCCTGACACTGTAATCTTTCTTCCTGGAGTGATGCAAGACTTAAGTAAAAGAAAACAACTTGAGGTCCCTCCCTCCCAATATCCAGTAATTATTTTTTTAGGCAAAGAACAATGAAGACCTATTTATCCCAGTTTAAAACAGAATAAAAATAACTTAAGCACTAAATTTGTGCTAATACCTAAGCAACTGTGAGTCTCAAAAGGAATTCCTTCAATGCTGCGCTGATGTTGATAAAACAAGCTACCTGAAAGAAACAGTTTCATTTTCCTGGCCACTGAGGCACAGAATATTTGTAACAAAAAGTTCTATTTAATTGAGCTCTGTATGCCCGCTTACTAAAGCTTTGGGATGGTTAAGAAAGAAGAAAAGACAAACAACACAGTCACAGGTGAGAGATGAACCCCCTGAAAATAGTAAAAAAATGCTTTTTCTTGCCTTTGTATTTTCATGTATCAAGGATATGCTTTATGCCAAAAGGGCAGGTTCAGAAAATATTTTTGATCAGCTAATCAAGACCATAAAGAGAGAGACAAACAAAATTTTAAAAGCCTAAAAGAATAGTTAATATTTTATATTAGGTATCAAACAGAAAACTCCAGTAAGTACTCATTGCATTTTCATCAGAACTTTTCACAAAGCTATTAAATTGAATAAAAAGGAAAACTAAAAATCACAATTAGCTCTGCTGAATAAATAAATAAATAAATAAATAAAAAGTAAGAAGAAAACACCCCACATATAATAATGCTTTTACCAATGGCCAAACTCCTGACCATAAACACCGTTACAGCAACCCGGGGTTGTTTTGTTTCGTTTTGGTTCTGTTTTAAATACAGCATTATCTGTGCTCTGCATAATAATGTCAGTTACCTTTAAACTTTTTTTCTTCTTTTTGGTATTCCTGGGCACTTGACAGTACTTGCAAGTTTGCTTTTGTATGACCTGGCTGTAAAATTGTGCTAGTCCAAGTTGAAGCATGTCGATACTGTGAAAGCTGCTGTCCATTCCTCTGGAAATCATGATTTTTGGAGTGTCTTTTCCTACACAAACAGTTTTCTGCTATGCCCACTACATTCCATTTCTGATCCCTGTCAGGAAGTTCAATCAGTCTGTCCCATGACAGGAGGCCACGTCCTGGATGTTTGGCAAATACTGCAGGGCTACAAACTGTAGGCATTGCCAAAATCTTGCTCAGGTGTGGAGTTTTGGAAAGCAAGTGGTTCCCCAGCTCTCCTGATGCCGTGGTATTCCCGTGCATCTCCACTTGACCGCACTGATACGATGCGGAGCCTTTCAGCCATGCCCATCCAGCCACCATAGCTCCCCTTCGGTACAAGTAAATATAAAATTTTCCCTCCTGTGAAGCCTGCAGAAGTAGGTAGATCTTTGTGGACAGGCTAACACTAGATGTAACTTTCACAACATCACAACTACAACACGGGCCTCGGGGCAAGTTACCACTAATTTATTGCCTTGCTCATATGATCATTTGAGGTCTTGTAGGTCGAGGCTGGTCGTGAACAATTTTCAGATACTTAAAACACAAAACATCAAGGATTCAGCCTTGTTTGACTTTGCTCTTATCGTAGGCTGACCTGAGGGACACTCTGTTACCTAAGTGTGACACTCTTATGTGGGCATGCTTAGTAGTTCCGCTGTTGCTACCTACTGCCTTGCTCTAGCTGTGGTCACAGCGGAGTATCAGAGACACAAATTTTATCACAGGAGCTTGGACATTTGGGTCCAGTGTAGATAACGAACAGCACTTAAGCTGCATGATTTGATCTGATTGGTCATAACATCAGGCAAAATTATTTATACTTTGATATAGAAGAGACCGAGATACAGCTGGTAGATAAAAACTAAGTATAGCCCATTTTCTATTTTTGGGTTGCAAAACTAAATGCTGCACAAATGACGCGTCAGAGATGATATCCCACATTCTAGAAAAATATTTTATTGTGTATTATGTGTAACAAAATTCAAATACAAAATAGCTTTCAAACTTGCATATAGAAAATAGCAAATTCCAGAAATGCAATTACTGATATCCATTGTGGTTTTAATCATAGTGAGATTCTGCTATCTAAATGCAACTAAGAGTTAATTTTACAATTTCACTCTGGAAAATCATCCAGATGCATATTAGTAAATAAGTGCATAGCAAGTCGGTAAGTTCCTTAGTTTAAAGATAACTTTGGATTTTAGTTACCAGATCTATCATACTATTGCTGTTTCTGAAAGTTTTGCCTTAAGACTTCTGTTAAGTGGAAGACTGCTACTATAACACATATTCAGGAGACTTAATTATGGTTAGTATTAAATACCGTTATCCTGATATTATATATAAGTATATATAGCTTACCTCAATACCTTATTTAATTTTAAATGCAAGTGCATACTGTTTTTTTCTGCTGGGAGTGTTGGCTCACTTGGTATTTGAAGTTAAAAGTCCATTCTTTCCACTCACTGTATCTCAGCTGGACCTCAATAACGTAAATTTGTATAAGAAATTATCTGGCATCACATATTTCAATGCATAAGGCAGGTGAGTTAACTACAGAATTTGCACTTACCTACTTATTGCTGGCTTTATAGATCTGCTTTTAGTTCAGACTTGGTTTTCATAGTAAAATTAAAAATCAACTCTAAATGTAGGTAATATGGGAAGAAAATACCACTTAGAGGAGGATAATCGGCTTTAAAATAGACTCATGAAAGTAACCCAGAAGACATAATGCAATTTAAAAAAATACAAAAGAACAAAATATAAAACCTTTTTTCATTATTTGAATGCTTTTCTATCTTCTAGACTTCATAATAAATTTAAGTTCAGAGGGAGGGACTGGACTGTTCTGGTAAGACTCTCCGGGAGCTGCACGGAAGTTCCCTGTAAGATCTGAACTTGGCTCTGAACTCTTGGATCTGAACTCTTCTTGGCACAGAGAGGAACCGTGTATTATAACCCACCCTTCTACCAGGCTTTGTGTAACATCAGATAATGTACACTTCAGTACAAGGCTACTATCCTCCTCCTTGTCTTCCTTCACATTCTAGTTATCCCTGCATGGATAATATTACATCTCTAGAGGAATGCAAGAGTCAGGCATGTGAGACATATAGATATAGAAAGAAATAAAATAAAGGCCTTTCTGTAATTAATTCATAAGTAGCTATTTCTATGCTTTATCAATTTATTGAGAAGACCGCTGACCCCACACAATTCTCCACAGTGTTTAAAAAAGCCAATTATAAGCTCAGTTACTCAATTTTTGCTATTAATCCTGGAAATGAGATCAGTGACTCATAACCAAGCTGTTTGTTCTTGTTAGGCAAAAATGTCCACATATTTTCCCCTAATTTATCTTTGATATTAAAGGCCATCTTTTCTGCCTTTTAGCTTACTTTAAGTTGTGATTTTAATTAAAAAACACACATTCACTGCAATGGTAAAACTTTTGTTCTGCAAGGATTCAGAGAGGGTGTGATGCAAGGCTTGCAGATTTTGAAGTTTGGCAAAAACTCTAAAGCCCTCCTTCATTTAAAGGATAGAACTAAGTCATATTTTCCAATTTCCGTGTTTGCAAAGCATATTGAGGATTTTAAAATGTGATTCTAGACACATTTAAATTATGAGAATCAACTGATTCCATTACAGCTTCCATCATTTGGGGTTTTCCCAGCCAGAGTTTACAAAGGCATTAACATCAAGCAGCTTTATCTGTTCTTTTCTTTTAGCTCCCTCTGAAATTTGTGTCACTGTTTTGACTACTATGGTAGCTACAGTTTGTTTAATTTTACAAGCTTCCATTTTGTTTCACAAATTCTTTTGAGTCAGCAGGAACATATGGAACTCAAATTTTACCAAACACGGATTAAGTTGTAAGGAACTACCACTGGCGTCTTATATTCTGTCTACTTTTCCTAAACTTTCTACACTGTGGGGCAGCAGACATACATGTCCCAAATTACCATTCAGGTTATGAAAATGTTAAATCACAATTTCACTACAGGATGACATTATTTATTCTATTGCTTTTGTTTTAACATCTCTTGAATTTGTCAAAAGGTTTTTTACTTTTTTCTTTTTTTTCAACAGAGAATGCAGTTTAAATCTCCTGCATCTGCTCTTAGCTTTGTCAAACCAAAACCCTTGATAAAGGATGATAATGTAGTTTTCCATGAGCTCCCTAATGGTAAGAGCAGCATCTCTCCCTCCTTCTTGCTACTGTTGAAACAGCTATAATCAAGGCAGAAAGCAGTACAGCCTACTGGGATTAATCACCACTAAAACCACAGGCCCTGTTTCAGAGTAAAGAGGGACCTAGAGCTCCTCTTGTCAACATAAGTAAAGGAATCATCAAGTAATTTCAGCTATATAAAAGCAGCATTTTGTAGCAATCACTGGCATCTGAGCAGTCAACAGTTCAAAAGACTTTCTCAAGTTCCCATCAGTCTGTCTCTAAAGGTAAATTTGTCTTATAGAAGCAGCAAAGTTTTAGGACTAAACTAAAAGGACAGGCAAGGAGAGTCCCTCAGAAATGGTTTATTACAGGCCAAGACAAAGACTCCTAATGGGTGAATGTAAGGTTGGGCTGCTCTCAGGTATGCAAGTGTTACCTGAATGGAGTATATAAAGGACTATAAAAAAAAGGGACAACTAATTTGTTTTCACCTCAGAGAGTTATATGCTTTTTTTCCTAATTCTCTACTAGTGTCTGCCAACAGTGGTAAAGGAAGAGATAATAGAAGCCTCACCCTTCTTCACTACATCTCAAGGGAAGGGAGTTGTAACTTGCTTCTTCCAGAAAGACAGGAGGTGGCAGCCAGTCAGCCGGGAGGGCAGCCTTTCTTGTTGGAATGAGCTGTGTACCTGTCTTGAACTTGGGCCTGACAAAAACTCGGGGCGCACAGCACAGGACCAAAAAGCACGTTGAAGAGCGCCTCTTCCCTGTGCTCACCACAGCCACCCCAGAGGCACCGCACTAAATCCTCCCTGCTGGGCCCTGAGAGATACACCCATTTTCCCCAGCTTGAGATCTGTCCTCTTACACCCAAGGCTGTCATTTCTATTACCGCTATTACCATTACTGCTCTACCCCGCAGTCGCTGCAGCTGACAGCCAGATCCATCATTGCTGAAAGCTGCTGAGTGACCACAGTCCCTGCTCCTCAGGGACTACACTGTTTATAATTTTGCAGGGAGCACAAACATTTCTTTTTCACCTGCAGCAACAGGCTATGAGTTTCAAGACAAAAGGTAAATCAACAGTTCTGGGATGTCAGAGGATTGCTATTTTTGCAGATACACAAGACACTTCCTCTCACGACATAAAGTTATTTTACATTCCAAAAACCAGCTCACAACCTGTAAGAATTTCAACTTGTAGTAGTAGGTGAATATATTAGCAGCCTCTGAATTGTCATTAACGTACTTGATTGCAAACCAAAAGATTGACAAAAGCGATTCTTCTGTAAAGTTTTGCCCTTTCTCATATTGGAATTTTACTGAAAACAGAGCAGCAAGGGCAACAGCACTCCACTGAGTTTTTTTTTAAACATTGAAGTATGCAAGCATCTAAGGACATTGAAGTAGGTTGGGTTCAGAGAGATCAACTAAGGCAAATGTAATCAGGATTAGAACTGAGGGGTGCACAGTAGGTTGATCAAGCAGCCTAGCTTTGTATGGACCCAGTCTAATAACACTAGATGGTTTTTACTGAACAACTTAAGAAAAAAAAAAGGCAGACCAATTACAATTAAAGGACATCACCCTAGAAAAATTAAAACCCGACTCGTGTTTTGAACAAGCACTTTAAAGCACACAAAGTAACTATAAGTAAAAGCATACAAAGCTTTCATGTGTGTTTGTGCTTTGAATGAGAAAAGTATTTGTGCAGACAAGGCTAAGGTTTCATTTTTTCTTCATTAATATTGCAGTCTGTTCACAGCATTTATTTTTCCTTATCTTCCTTCTCCTCAGCTCTTCTCCTCTCCTTTCATCTTCCCCTTTCTTCCCTTTCCTCCCAAATAACAACACAGCATTTTCTTCTTGCTCTTCCTTATCAAACATGGAAGCAGTTCAAAATGGAGCTTCCCAACTTTTGAACTAGGTTTCCATGACACTTGAATAAGCAGGATGGAGAACAGCTAATACAGAACAGCCAGATTCATCTTTATAAATATGCAAGCCGTGCTTTCATATCATGTGCTAAATAAAACCTTTGAGAACATGTGATTTCTTTCCTAAATGTAAAAAATGACAGTAGCAAAAAAGTGTACAATGAAAGAAAGGGACTGCAATTAACTAGTGAAGTCTACTGAAACCACCAGATACTTTTGCAATGTCTGTGTATGTGTATGCTTACAGAAGCAAATGGGGCCAGGATTATTGAATCCAGAACTGTTGTACTGTAATTAACAGCTGCGATATTATAAAATATTTAAATAGGACATTATATACATATATATAAATAAAATTATTTTTTCCAATATAAATTAAATTTCAGTATTTTTCAAACAATCTTTCAGACAAAGATTACATCATCACAGAAGAGCGTGTAGATATTACAATAAACCATGTAAAGAAAAGGTAACAGTAAGAAATTTGCAATATACAATGTACTAGCTTTATCCTTGTTCTTGCTGACAGGTACCTTAATGAGTTCTTCAGTGTGAACTAGTGTAATGGCTTTTAAAAACCATGCTGAATTTCTATCAATTATTAAAGTAATACTAAACAGTAAAGTAATACTTATCCCATCAAGAATCTGGGCTTGACATTGTGCTCAAATATCTAAGCATAAGAAAAAATTAGTCAGAGGAAAAGAATATCCAGAATGTGACAACTCCTCTGTAACTTAACCAGAGGAAGGTTTTGAGCACAGAGAGGTAAATGGTTCAGGGTTTTGGTATAGAATCATTTAGGGTGAAAGAAACCCTTGGGATCATCGAGTCCAACCTTCGTATGTATGTGGTTCAGTGTATGTGAGGAGCTATCTGAAACCCTCTCCGTAGAGAAACTTACCCGAATATGGAATCTTGTGACAGCTACAGATACAATAAAAATACTGAAAGGAAGGAATGACCAAAGCTATATTGGAAAAAGCAGTAAGATCCTGGGACACAATGGAACTAGAAAGGTGGTGTTAACCAATGCAGTCACATAGATGCTAAACACATCTGACCCTCTGTACAACACATGGGGAGGGAGTTTTCCCGAGAACAAGGTATACCTGACCATGGCAGCTCCGTTCAAAGCACAGGGCTTGCCTGGCTACTGTTCTCCAACAGCAGCCAGGAGCAGATACCCAAGGAAGAACAAAACAAGCAGATATGAGAGCTTCCAGCAGCAGTTTTCCAGTCTCCAACTCCTGTCAGCCCACGGGATTGCCTATCTAAACTGTAGTAATAGCTAAGGGATCTCTTTGAAGTGCAGCCCAGTCTCCTTTTGCACACTTCATGCATTCACAACATCCCTTTGGCAAGGAGCTGTAGTGCAGAACTACCTCCCTCTGTTTGCTTTAAACCAGGGTTAATTCAATGCCCAACAGGCAGCAATCCACCTCTCCAGGACTCATTTTGCAGATCACTGCTTGTGTGAATATAGCAATGTTAATGGATTTTTACTCTCTTCATATTATGTTGGGTAATTCTTTTAATGCTGGGAACCCGCTAAAACAAAAGTGAGCAGCCCAAACACCATTTCCAGATTATGGCTCAAAACACCATGAAATAGATCTTTAAAAATGTGTAAGTTACAGTGAAACCATTTGGGAAACCACTTAAAATCACTTCCACAAATCACTTCCAATCACTACCACTGTTTGGTAAAACCTTGATTCTGAGTACTGCTTCCCCGTGACCTTTCAAATCAATTCACAGTGTTTTTCCTCAATCCCACATTGGACCTTCGACCCCTTCCCACCGAGGAAGGGACAGTATATATTGGCCACTGTTTACTCTAACAGCAAATCCTGGGGATACGTGCACGTAAGTGAAGCTCTTAGCTTTTTCAAGATGATGAAACAGTTCAAGCTATTTTAGTTCTAAAATTGCTTACTGAGGGACGCTGTATCTTGAAGTATCACCTCCTGATCAAGGACCAAGGTTGGAGCAACAGCCAGACAAAAAGAGAGTACTTAAACTAGCAGACCTGAAAATTATATAACTCATGGAAAACAAAATCCAAGAAATAAAAAAATAAAGTTTGCCCAAATAATGGAGTCAAAGGCTTTTACAGGAAAACACACAAACTGGGATGTGAAGAGACAACACTTCAAAACTTGAAATAGCCTGAAACTTGGTACAGGTCTAAATAGTTTTCAGACAAGTGATCACATATGTAACAAAGTAAATCTGAAAGTCTGGCCTTTATGTTTTGCAAGCTTTAAACATTTCCTTAACTATTTGCCTTCTTTTATGATAAATACTGTAGGAAAGCTGATGCTTTTACAGAACATCATCTTTAGGGAAATGCATTTAGGGAACGTAAAAGATATTTTGTTTACATGGAAATAACTGGAAAATGCTGGACTGGATTGTAGCTTTCCCGTAGTTCATCAACAGCTTTACATTTGGCACACAAACAAATCTTACAGTCCTCTCTGCAGGTAGAACAGTGTATCGAGCAGTCTAAGTTCACTGCTCTGACACACACCCATCAGAAGAGCTGAACAGCAGCCTGTGGTCCGTAATATGGCAGGCTGCAGCTCCTGTGGCAACCACAGTGTCTTATTTTACAGGCTAGTGCAGAAGATTTAGAAAAAAAACCACAAGGACATTTTGGGTCATTTTAATGAACTATTTTTTGAAGGCTTTTGCCAATTTGCCAAATTAACAAGTACGTTTTTATATTGACAGCACTGTGTACACGTTCTAACTGATGGCAGAAGAGAAACACAGCATTACACAGTCTAAGAATGATACTCAAAACTTCAAAACCAGCAGTCTGCTCCCATCAGAAATAAATTTCAGATAGATGAGTTAACAAAAAGAAGTGCCTGTGGTTTAAACAAAATGACTACAGAAAGTATATTAATGGATTATTGAAAAGACATAGAAAAGGAAAAAAATATCACCACTAACTTAAGAAACATACTTCAGAAAATGGCTAGCAGATGTTGCAAAGCTACAAAAAAAGTGTTTATTTTCTCTGTTCTTTGTGAAATCTAACCAGATCCATCTTAAAAAAAAAATATCTGTTTATTTTATCTGGAAAATACAGCAGGGACCCATGAGTTGTAAACAGCAAACTTGAACACCTTTAGAAACACAAAGACATAAGATCTTCATGCTTCTCCTAAAGAAAAACACTTTTCAGAGAGCCTTTTGCCACCCCGCCCGAGATGGGAAAGAAAACCTCAACATATTATTACAGAATTGTGTAAAAAATTGAAACATTACAAAATTTTATACAGACTACTTGCTTTATGAAACCTTTGTATTTATACAATAGCTCTTTTTGAAAGCACTTTTAAAACATTAAAGTTTAAAACAAAAAAGTTAAAATTAAACCAGAATGTCTGTAACCTAGAACTTAACAAGTGTGATATTTTTAACTGCATATTCAAAAATACGCTTCTAAGTAATAAGAGCCATCATGGAGTGATTCATAGCTTCATGCAAAAACATCCCACAATATAAATCTTGTTAACCTTTTGAAAATCCCCAAAAGCTCATTACAAAGCTGCTGAATCCTGGCATAACAAAACCTTATACTAAAGTATTTACTGTCCTACTAAAAAGTCCATTACTTAAAAGAAATAATACTCTTGAGTTAGTCAGATTTTATCATGGTCTGGCAGACAAGAAGTGTCAGACATTGATGTATGCCTAATGAAATTATCCTAGGAAAATCAGTATAGAAAATAGGGAGAAATAATTTCTCAACTCATGTCACACAATGAACTATTCACCAGCTGAATCAATGGTAAGTTTACAGGTTAATAAGCATTCCAGTGCAAAGACTCATGACGAAAAGGTGGTACCTTTCCTACCCTCTAACTTTTCCCAGTTCTTGGAAACTACCTGCAACACCCCTGGAGACACTGGTTTTCAAACGGATTTGTTGCACAAAAGCTAATTAATTTTCTTCTCCAAATGAACGACCTGTTACAAGAAATGCTGCATATTAAATTCTACTTGCTGAAAATATGCATTTATGACATTTAAATTATATTCCCTAATGTAAGCACTTAATTTTATTATAATTCCTATCTTGATCTAACTTTATTGTCATTACCAAATAGAACAGTGTGAATATTTGAGACTAGAAGCACAATGTTGGAGTCAATTATCAAACTACAAGTAAAGGCAGAGTAAAATTCTGGCCTTACTAAAGTCAGTGAAAGGGCCGCTCTAGACTTCACTGACACCACTATTACACTCTTTACATTCTCTCCTCATCTGCCATGAAGGTGAAATTAATGAGATTTACTCGTTTTTAGAACCCATTCTTGAACTCCTTCTTCAGTTCTCACTCCAGTAAATGAAGTAAGATGAAGATCTGTTGGAGACTTGTCCTGCATTCTGGGAAAAAATGTACAGAACGAAGATTTCAGTGATAAATTACTGCCAATGAATAATGACTATTGCCAGAGAATAGTGACGCTCAAGACAGAAGCTTGTCTAGAGCACTGAAACAACAAGGGTTTTTTTTTTATGAACTATGTTACATATTTATATGAGAGGATTGTCTTCTCAATAAAAAAAAATACTTTCTAACCTGTTGGTGTATTTTATTGTGCAAATGTATGGCTGAAAGACTAACACAAATTTTAAAAATGGTAACAATTTTTTTCAGCTATTGCTCTGTGGACAGCAATTGCTGATGCCAACTGTAAAACTGATGATGAACTATGGGAGGAGCATCCAGTGGGTCATTTTCCACTTATTTCTATTTAAAAAAAAAACCAAACCAAACCTACTTTACCTACCTTCCCTAAATGCATTTTTGACGTTGTTCTTTAAAAGTAGCACTCATCTGCTGCAGCATTCATCACAAAAGACAATGAACAATGAATGTTTTAGAAAACCAGCT
>VZTM01036000.1:31079-84154 GCA_013400555.1 Jacana jacana
TTTTTTTTAATTTAGACCCTTATACACTGAAGAAAGGCACTAAAAAAGTGCCAGGTTTATGTTCTAGAGAATAGTAATATGTATTGGTAGGGTCAGCCTTCCATTTAGTACCATATAATGTCAAGAATGAGACTGATGAGACATGAGGATAAATTCAGTGGTAAAGCTCTGTTCTGCATTGCCTCCTTGACTTGAGGTCTGAGTTGGACATTTGCAGCTCTTTCTCTTTGCCTGGTTTGCCAGTTTTTGACTTGGTACCTTCAGATCTTTCCAGTTTCACCATGGCCTGCATTCAACTCCCAACAGAGGAAAAGCAGTGGGACCTAAGGCATGTGCTTATTGAACTGATAATGTCAAGGTTCCTGAGAGGTCAAAGGGAGCTAAGTCCAGGAGCAGCATCCTCCAAGTTTCCTGAGCAAAACCCTGGTATGAGAAGACAAGCTTTCACCAGAGAGCACACCAAAAATTACATGGTGGAATCTTATCCACTCCCCTTATTAAGTTCCTCAAACTCTATTTTAATACTATACTGCCCCAGCACCTCGTGATGGTTGTGTGAACAAGGTAACACCAGGGTATCAATCCATTTCTTTGCTCTCCTAAGTTTTGGGAATGGGCAGGCTTTTATTTTAAAATGTAATTCTCTCCCCCTCCAATTTGCCAATTTTCCATTTAATCTCTCTTTCTGTTCCAGTTTCTAATTTTGTTTGTGTGAATGTGTAGCAGGAAAATTGGATGCTGCAGTTCATTCCTGAGGATATCAGGCCTGGGGGCTCCACTACTAAATGCCAAAGCCATGGCCCTAATGACTCAGTCTTTGTCTTCTGCTCCTGTGCATCTGCCATCTGAAGGACAGACCCTTGAAGAACCTGGCTGCGTGGAGGAGCAATCACCATTCAAAGAAAACTTTGTTTAAAGACACCCAGCACAAATGACTTCAAATGTTAGCAGGAAGATACTGCATCTGACCCAGTACAGAGCCCCACGGTAAGAGAGCGATAAAATAGGGCATACCCCCAGCAGTGCAGCACATTGGGCAGATTCGAAGAATTGCAGAGCTTTCTGTTCTAAAGTTCTATGCAAACACACTGCACTGACAAGGGATGGAAGGCACAAATGTGAGCATTATCAGAGTCAAGTTACCAGATGAGTTCTCTCTGCTTATCTCAGGAAAAAATGCCCTGAAAATACAGACAATAAAGAAGTCAAAGAGAGCCAAGGGAGAAGCCACAGCAAAATGACTCCCAAACACAAGACACAATGGAAATTGCTACTTTTTCAGTGGATTTCATTCCTCCATTTAGTGTCATCTCTATTTAACTATTATGCAGTTTGATTTTACCCAGACACTCAGAGACAGCTTTTATGCCACTTGCATCAGGAGAAGCAGAGTGGGCTGTTGTCTCTGCACTGCTGATACTGAGGCTCTCAGGGTTTATCTCAACAGCATCACATGGATATTGAAAAGGACAGTGGAAATACACAATCCCACAAGTGATGTTCCTTGTACTTCCCACCAGGCTTATCTGGAAACATGCTAACAAAGCAGCTGAGACATCCTTTTCCTGCTGCTTTCCATAGTGTTTTGAGCAGTAAAATATTAAAAATGTTAAAAGCCACACAGCAATCCAAACTAAGGATGTAGCCATCTTCCCACCCAGTGATGGGAAGGAGCTAATCTATCAGGGCAATTTTAGAATTAGTAAATTTCGTAAGTATTAATATATGAATCTAATCTACATTTGGTGTTATCCAAATTACCTTGTGCTGAAAGAACAAGTTCTGTATAATGAAGAGAAACAAGTGAAGCTCACGGAAAAACAATTAAAGCTGGGAGTTGCAATGGGAATTGGAGTTGGCACTACCTCATGCTTCGTGTTGAAAATTTATTCTTACGGTAACTCAGCTTCCTCATCTGTAAGGTGGAGATGATAATACTCATCTCAGCTCCAACAGTATGCCAGTAAGATCTACAGATAAGCCATCAGAATTGCTATTATTAATATTATGTATGCTTGGCATGTAATTTTTTACTTCATAACAGTTTTACAGACTGCATTTCTGGTCTATTCTCAGTGTTTTGGGGATGACATTTTAAAACTTCAGAATATTCTCAATTTATTTATTACATGTGGGCATATTCTTTGCCGTTGACTTTAATTCTCTTTTACAGCTTATTAGTTTTATGGGACTTTGTTCTTTGTATGATGTGGGAACACAGCAGCACAATGATTCAACAAACACCAGTTTTACCAACCAGCCAGATTTAACAGGCTATTTCTTGTTGTATCCTATAAACACAGGGAGCAGCCAATCTGATATTTAATGATGCAAACCATAAGCAGAGGTAGTGTTATGTGCCAAGATACAATATGTGGAGATTGCAAAAGCTCATAGAGAAATTTCTGTTGAAAAAAAAAACAACAAAAAACACCACAGCTTGGAGGTTTCTGAGTTGTTCTTTTGTGGGAATCCAAACTGAGTATCTTTACTGTATAAAGCAGATAAATGGATAATTTAGAAAAACCCTAAAGATATTGACAGAATGAGAGAACACCTCATATTGTCCACATAAAGTATTCCCAACGAACTGTGCTTTTTATGGGAAAACTTCACCAGAACAGGATTCCCAGATTATTTTCATGTTCTGCGATCCACTAACAAAGAGACTTTGGTCTGAACGAGAATGCAGTTTGATTATAAGGGAAGCACAAAACGTACTAGCTTTTAAAGAGCGCTTATTTTCTCAGCATCTGTGAAGCTGTTGAAGAATTTGACATAACAAGTTATTTATAATGACTTATAAGTAGAATTTTCTTTGAGGTATCCTAACCAAATTATAGACAAGAAGATTTGTGACACTGGATGAGGTATGTTTTAAAGCCAGCTCCTTATATTTAAAAAATATCTTTGTAGATCTCTCAAAAGTGAGACTTGTACACTATTAGGATTTTCTGAACAGGTACAGTTTTCAAATCCAGGGTACAGTGGACTATAAAGTGCTGTCCTTGCTCACATACAGACAGTAAAATGAAATAGAGAGTCTTAAAAATTCAGAATGAAAAAGCAGAGTTGCCAGTAATGACCTGACTCACAGTTCCTTAGTGCCTGAAGTTGACACTACTGGATCATTGGAAATGCTTTATTATCACACAGACATCTCTTCTCTCCTGAACAAACTGACCTCACTACAATCCATTGGTTTGCTGGAATTCACTGCCACGCTGGGCTTTATTTCTGAGCTATTGTGGTCAACAGCTATAGCCAAAATACACGTCTCCCTTCCGTTCTCCTTTTTAAAATCATATATCCTTTTACTACATTTCACATGTATTTCTCCATTTTGGTTTTATTTATCCTTACATTTTTTTGGTACAGTTATGGGATACAATATACAAAAACCCTGTACAACTGTAGAAATAAATATTCTATTCGATCCTCTAGGACAGATTTAAGATATCACTGTCAGCATTGGGGTATCTGTCTGTTTTAGTCATTCTGCCAGCATTAAGATAGTAAGAGGAAAGATAAGGGTCTGCTGTAAGACTCACTGAAGCCAAGGGAGAAGGGAGTTTTTCGATTGACGTCAGCTATTTTGTACCACGTTCCTCTAGCATGGATTAGGACACAAAGAAGACCTTCTCATGCCAAATCCTGTACTTACTTCTTCACATATGCTCATTTTTTTGAGCAGGCTCAATAAATTCTACTGAGACCATCATTCCTGCAGCCTTTACACAACTTTTTACCTAACTTGATGTAGTCTGTCTGGGCGAGGGGCCAGGCCTGCATATTTTACAAAGGAAAGCCTTTTCCTCTGCCTATCTGAGTTTATTCCTTTGCTTCACCCTCTTATTTACTGTACTTCCTTCACCAGGTTCAAAGAGCTTGATTCTTTGTTGGCCATTTACCCTTTGGAAGGAAGCAGTAACACTGGCAATGAGATGGCTTTTCAAAATCCAGCCCAAAAATATTTGCCCATGGGAAAACACCATTTAGGGACAAAACAGTCTGCCTGCCGAGTGCTGGAGCCCAGCTCCCCTTTGACATATTGCCATGATGGTGATACTCTAGCTCTGCTCTTCTGCTCCCACGACAATGCCCAAGGTCTGCTTTCTTTCCAACACTGCAAGATTCCTGAAGGATCTGAGATGCAGATCCCAACCCACCTGTGAAGTCTGAGTGGGAATCCCTACCCCTGGGGGAGATGCCAGGACGGCACAACGACAGTGCCAAGGCTAGTAACAAAAGCTTTCACAGATGGGTGAAGGGGAGCTTGGTGAGAAACAGCCAAGTGTCACAGACAAGGGAAGCAGAGGGCAGAATCCCTGCTGAAGAGTACAAACCTGCAGGGCCACCAGGACCTAGCATGTCACCTAAAGCCAGGATTACTTAGTCAATGGTATATGAAATAACAAGTTGGAATGGATGTGGAGAAAATGGGATCAAGGGGGTAAAAATGTGATTAAGGGTAGGTTGTTTATTGGAGAGGAGGATGAGGTGTAGAAAAAGGGTGCAAAGACAGCAAAAATGAGAGTGAAGAAATGGGATAATAGGAGATGCAAATAACATAAACTGGGGCTGCTTGGAGGTATCTGTCAGGCAGCCATGCCCTTGACCCCTGCAGCCTGTTACCCATATCACAGAATCATAGAATGGTTAGAGTTGGAAGGGACCTTAAAGATCATCTGGTTCCAACCCCCCCACCGCAGGCAGAGACACCTCCCACTAGATCAGGTTGCTCAAAAGCAGAACAAACAAACAACCAGGACTGTTGTTCTGGGTACACCGTGTGTGCCGACCTGCTGGCACAGTCAGGATGGGCAGAGGGGAACATCTGAGGACATGGTTCAAGCATCATGTGTTGCCATGGTGGCCTGTGCCAGGCCTGACAGCCTCAGCATCTTCCTAGCCTCCTCCTACTCTTCATGCAGACACCATCAAAAGCAAACCCTCTCCCCCTCTCCCACCAATGTGGTATCATCTCCCCAAATGGTTTGAGCTAAACTGACAGAGGCAATGGTGCTTGCTTCATTGGCATAGCTATATACACATTAGGGGCTTTGCCAGGATAATTTCACTGGCTAAGAGGGGATGATTATTTTTATATGCCCCTACACGACATATGTATGCTGGCAAAATCATCCAAAGTCATTTCACTGCTTGCCTAGTCCCAAAGAAGGAGTTAACACCTTCAAATTCATCAAGCAGCTGATTGGGTAATGCAACTGAATTGCCTGTATTGCTTCAGAAAAAATGCTAAATAAATGGCTTCATTCTTACAATTAAAGTGTTATTTTTGTGACAATAGGGACTAGGTGAAAACAGAAGTCTCTTCCTTTCAAATTGTTTTTTCAACTGCCACTTTTAAAAAATAATCCTTAGATCTTTTTTCAATTAGTTTCATGTAGAATTTTCCTTTTAAGTATTGCTTTATTTAGGTACTGCAGAAATTATCCATAAGGAGAGTATGTACTGTATTATTCTCAGTGATACACATATCCAAATACCCCCACTCAGAGTATACATTACTTATGCTGATGGGTGAAACAACTAGCTTAAGTTTTCCAGCAGACAGATGTGCTGCCTTTGGGTGCTGGCTACGCTTCTGAAGTTTGCTTGAAATACAAAGTGAGATACCAGAGAGGAAAAAGAATTAATCTGCAAGAGTCAATAGCCTCAAAAATAAAAAGGAGGAGTCTTACAACTCTCAACTGGAGACAAGACATGAAGAAAAAGGGGCTTGCTCACTAAGGAGAAAACTTAATAAAATGCAGAGACCAGCTTGCAGAAAGAAATCTGACTGGCTCCACACCAAGTTATCTACAATGGATATAAACCGAGAAACTTCACTAAGCATATTACCTCTAACTCCCTACAAGATTTTTTTAATGATAAACCGTTCCATTTTCTCAGAGATAGTGACTAAATCTCCACTGAATAGCACCTCCCGCGTTCATAGCACATTTACAGCTGAGCAAAGCACTGTTAAATGCTACAAATGGAAGTAGCTGCACAAAGCAGTGTAACACAGAAGAATCCAGGCATTCCTAGAAGAATCTGGGATTTGGGATGTTAGCTGTTACCAGCATTTTTCTTGCTTAGCAGCCCACCAGAATATTTAACAGTGCCATATCTTCATTTTTTAAAGCTCTTTTATGAAGAGAGATATTTTATACATAGTGTGTTTTTTTCATAGGATTTTAAGCTGCTGAAGGAAAAGCTCTCTTTGTTGGGATTTGTGCAGCACTGAGATAGCCAACAGTTTGGAAGTAGATCAATGTATATGCAGTGTCAAAAATCACATTTCCAACTAAATAACATAAAATAACCTGCATGATTTTATTTGTTTGCTTTGTTACTGCACTGTGGGAAAAACTAGTGACATGCAGGTAAGATGATTTTTTTGTTTCTTCTTAGAAAATACTGAATTCCCAACAGATTTTTCAAAATAATGAAATCAGATAGAAAGAACTTGCACTGATTTCATTTAAAAAAAAACCAGGATGACTATATGGGCAAATGGCCTTTGATAATTCTTCCCGGCAGTTATCACACTTCTTCAGGCTTTTATCTAAAACAGGATTTAGTTGGGACCCAGATACAGCATTTGATAGCTGTACGCAAGAATGATCACAAGTGAAGCTCCTCTTTACAATGATCAACATTCCTTGTTTCAGGTGGGTTGGATAAAGATGAGATTCCTCAATGAAATACTTAGACTTCACGAAAGCAAAAAAACAGACAGTCTGATCCTGAATCACAGCCTGATCCTGTTCCCGTTTAACTCAAGAGAACCTCTAACCACTGCTTATATTCCTTCATGGAAAAGCAGAGACAGCTCAAGGCAGCAGGCAAGGTAGGCAGCAGTCTAGAGCAGAAATCTGCTTACACCACCCAGGAGAAGATGGAGTGTAGTGCTCATTTGCAGTTCCACAGCCCTCACCATCACCATCTCACAACTCCCATGAACTGACCAAGGGCTTCACCTGAAATTTCACCAGGCTATGAGTACACTTTGTAAGTCTCAGCTGCTCTGCAACTGGATAGCTGGTTTTGAAATACTCTTCCCTCTTACAAAATTTCTATTGCCATGTAATTTATCTCCTGAAGAAATTTACATATTTATGTATTCCCCAAACAAAATCTCACCTGCTGCTGGGGAATACTTGCTTACCTCGGTATTCTTCAACAGCTGATGGGGTAGTTTGCTTTGGTTTGTTCTGTTTTTTTAAAATCCACATCAAACAACACCAGTCTGACTTCAGTTCAACACTGAACAGATTTCTCCCAGAAGAGACTGACGTTTTTTCTTTCTGTGGTTTCAGGGAATATTTAAATTTTTTATATAAAAGGAGGAACAGCTTCAGCAGGACCCCCACTGCTCCTCAATGCTACCAATGCTACCTACCTAGCAAAGAGGCGCGGAGCTGGAGATGAAATCAGAGAAAACAAGAGACAGGATTAGGAAAGCCTCAGTGCTGCAAACCTCATCTGTTGTGCATAGGGCATTGCCTGCTGCTTTTGGGAGACAGGGACAGATCTGATGTGCCTAGCTCAAAAACTGAGCACTGCCAGCCCAAATTCACTAGCTTAGGAGTGGGTTTTAGCTTCCACTCCTCACCAAGACATCTCTGACTATGGTCAGCGGGAGCAGGTTCATCTGTAAGTTCCATAAGGAACTCCAAGAACTAAGCCTGAAATGACCTTCAGACTCTGAGAAATAGGTGCCATAAAGAAAAACTTTCATGCAGTTTCCTTCAAGGGACTTCTCTACTTAGCATTTTGATCTCCAAATAAATTCACTGGTCCTTCCAGTATGCAGGTGCTCAGGTCTTTGAAGGAACATAGGATAAAGCCAATAGTGTTTGTTAGGCTTCATTTTCCCTGCAAGGAGTCTGTATGAATTCCCCTTTCATACAGACTCCTTAAGCTTCATCTTTCAGGTCTTCCTTAAAAGTAAGGAAATACAAAGAAATCAGTGGGTATTTTTAAGTACCTTAGTTGCCTAAGTATGACTTGAATAGTTATAATATGTGATTCAACACAAATGAGTTTGTGTCCTCACCATATAAAAATTACCCAAAAGATTACACTTCCTTAGAACTGTCTGCATTGTCGAATAAGAAACTTGAAATGAAAATCTGTATTTGCAAATTCTTAGTCAGAAACCAAAGCAAGTGTCCTTAACTTTCCAAACAATAGCAAGTAGGAAACAATTTCACCAATAAGGAGGAAAATTTATCAGGAACCTATTGATCAGGAGACATCAGAATTACTATTATTTGATTTATGGGTTTTATGTGATAATTTCTTGTTCAAAATTGAGGGGGGCTGTTGAAGATGTCACAAAAGTACTGTAAGGTACTAAAACTTAGAAAAAAAAAGAAGTTTTTGGATGTTGCCAAGAGAACTGGAAACATTTTTGGAGGTGAGCATATTCTGCTCTGTTTTCCCAAACAGAAAGTTTTCTAAAATAAGGTCAATAGCAGATTCCCCCGTTAGTAACGGTCAGTCCACAACCACTTGCATGAACTCTGATTTGCAGAGCTAAACCATAGGTTTTTACATATTTCTGTAGCTGGTTGCAAAGGATTTTCATTTCAGAATAACGCTGTATTACTGAATATGTGCTAACACTCTTGCTCCTCTGTATTGCAGTTGCAAGTCAGTCTGCTTGGTATGGAAACCTGGGTCCATTCATCTTGCCAATACTCTGCACTGTGTCATGCGCTGCTCATTAGGAACCACGGGCAACCAGACTGTCTCAGCTGATCAGTTGTAAAAGTTACAGGAGCCTTTCCCATCTCACTGGTAGTAAAGACATGAAGTCTGCCACTCTCACAATTCTCTTCAGAGGAAGAAAGGAAGCAAGTGCTAATTAAAGAAGGTGCCACAGTAGGCTGTGCAGCAAACGGCATTCAGAATGAGCCTTGGAGTGTGAAGGACAGAAAGCTTGCTTCCTCTTTCCAGGAAACATAGCAGAAAGTTAAGCAACAAATAACCTCTCTGAAATAGTACAATCTGTGTGTGTTTTCCCAAATCATATACAGCAATGAAACATCCTTAAGCTTTGCATTAAGAACTCAACTGCAACTTGCAACAGGCTTGTACCCTTTTAACAACTCTGAAGTTCATTCTCCCAACAGGCATCAGTTCCAACCCAGCAGTGGATTCACTCTGTCCATATGGACACACCACCAGGGTGGGTGCTGCTGTAGTTCATAAGCAGGGTTTGCAGTAAGTACAGGGTGAAGTAGCAAAGGATAGAAAAGCTGGAAAGGGCTTTCATCTTACGGGGTTTTATATAAATTCTGGTATACTAGAGGTTACTTGTTGGGACTACTATGGCATGTCTTGAATGACACAAAGCGTACACCTCACCACATGAGACCAAGGAGATTTGCTAGTTGATGTATGTCTCTTGTAAATTAGGCCTGTTTATGTTAGCTTCAAATGCCACACCTACCCTAAGCAACCTCTGCTGTTGCTTATCTCTTCCCATAATTTGAGTGGTTTTCCCAATACAGAGTCCTCTTACTGTAAATTCAACTCCCAGTGCCCTGCTGTATCCACAAACAATGCGGGCTTTCCCTCTTCTTTGCAGCTGACTTTAATGCATTTCATGCATACCATGATCTTCCCAATCACCTTTTGCTAAACTCAGCAGTTGTGCTTCACTAAGCCTTTACATAGAACTCAAGCTCCCCAAGCTTGAGTTTTTTGGTATTTCCTGATATTTCTTGATACTCTTGCCTAGATTCTTCCCTGTTGCTCATTATCTCTCCAACAGTACAGAACTGGAGCGGGTATTCCACCTGGGATCTCAGCAGGACAACGCAGTTATAAATATATTTTTCAATGATTACTTAGGGCAATCTACACATTAACTATTCCAGATGATTTCCTCTGGAGTGAGTCTGCCTTCAGTTTAAATTAAAATATGTAGAGATCACACTGGAAGAGGAATAAAAGCACCCATTTGTGGAGCTCACCTGGAGCAGCTACTCCATCTTGGGTTTTTAGCTGACGTTTTTCCAAATTAATGTTGTCAGTATGTGCACACATGCAAATGTATGTGCATTCCCCTATTTCAGACCTAATGTCTAGATCTGTCCTGCATGAGATCATTAAACTTTCAACAGTTCTGCACTTTAGTGACAGCTATTGAAGACAGGAGAATGTCAGTTGGTATTTCTGAAAATAAGGCTTAGCTTTGCAAAACTAGCCTTTTCAGCTATCTGGAAGCTATCTGGTAGTATTTTTATTATTGTAATGGATTAAATGTCATTACCGTTCACTAAAGAATTTATTTAAATGAAATCTTAAATGTTATTTTATGGGATAATCAACACATCACAGCACCAATTTTCATTCACAGCACAGAAAAGGTCAGTATGCAAATGCAATATGCTAAAAAAGGATCTGCTCTGAGTAATGCCCAACAAAGTTAATGAAACTACATTCTGAAGACTAAGTTTGGCTTTTTGTTTTACCTCTGATATTTTGAATCTGTTCTGCAGACTAATGCTTGATTCAAAATGTCAGGGAGAAAAAAGAAAAATTAAGTAATGCAGAAATAACATTTTCTTTCATTATGCACAATCTATTTATACAGAGGCAATTTTTGCATTACTTTTTCCATGAAAAACACACTGATTATCAATCAAAGTTTATTCTGCTTTTCTTCAACTTCAATCTTCTTCTATTTAAATTGCAGTATATATGTAAATTGTAAACTTAGTTATTACTTTGAGACATTTATATCAAATGAACATTAGAATAATATTAGCATAACCTATCCTTTTTCTGTATCAGGGAAGCAATAATAATCATTTAAACTATTTGAATGCAACTATATAATTCTGTAGAGCAGTTTCATTAGTATGATCTTGAGCCTTTTGTAGGTGACAAAGAATTTTCCAAGTTTTTCTTTAACAGGAACTGGGAACTTTTATCATCATATAAAGCCACAAGCAAAATGATCCAAAGACCAATAACTTAATGAATGCATGATTAGATTTCCTTCTATTAAATATCTGAAAACTTCAGATGGACGGGGAGGGAAAAGTGGAAATCATTAAGTGCAGTATGTGTACCATACAACATGCAAGTTTCTCACTATGAGAACAACTGAAATATATACACAACATGTAATGGCTATTGTACCTGCAAAGTACCTATGGCAAACTGGTTATTTTCACCTATTTATGGACATGATACTGGTGCTTAATACCTACAGGCACAAGTTTTGCTGGGTAAAATTCCTCAGGAATAAGTACAGGATTTGATAGGTATAACAGTTGTATGTACATATATCTGAATCCACCCATTCAAAAAGTCCTTTGAGACTAACACATCCCATAATAAAATATAATGGAAGACAGGCACACTATAGCAAAGCACATATAATGTTCCCCAGCTGAACTATCCTTATTTATTAAGAAGGGCTTCTGTTCAGCCTAAAGCTACTCAGATTTGTAATTCTACCCAGCATGAGACTTCATACAGATAGGGCTTTAGTTGTTTTATTTTTCAGATTCACTCTTCATTTTTTTTTTCTTAATTACCAGTTAAGATTAACAGCTAGATCCTTCTGAAGTGTTACAATATTGACAGGCATTAATATTGGAAAAATATGAAGAAATAAAATTCAGTCTGTCTTCATTTGTCCTTCAGTATTACAGGGATTCTAGATCATGTCAGGAAAAAATGCACCTACGTACAGAAAATATTGGGCTGTTTTATGTGCTCTGACACCACAGACATGAAAATCCCACAGGTCGAAACAAAATTGCACCACTTGGCTGCAGTCCTGTGCAGCGAGAAACATGGAGAATGGCATTTTTCTCTGTCCCCTTTCCAAACATCCCCAATGTTTGTTTCTGACATCTGATGGTCACTCAGCTGCTATCTTTATAAAAGCATCTATTGAACACTGGCGTATTTTTCCAAGTGATCCCAAGTCCACTATGACTGCAATTCTTTTCCTTTTAAAATATTAACACTTACTGTCATTGAATTTCCTCTGCCTTCTTGGTCACACTCTGTACTGTCAGATCCTCCTACAACTCTTCTCAGTTGACTCTGAGCAGTCAGCAGGCTTTATTAGTACACTATGAACCCCCTTTTCTATATGGTTAACCACCCAGACGCTTGGACTGATGTCTATGGGGCTCCATTGGTGACTTCCCTCCATTGTAAAACTTGACCATTTACTCCCTGTTGCTTCCTAGCTTTTAACCTGCTATTAATTCATGACAGGAGTTTCCCTTTCATTGCACGGCGGATTTTCATTCTTTATAAGCCTTCAGGAAAGAACCCTATTGAAAACTTTTGGAAATCCAAGTAGATTATAACCAGATCACTTTTTTCCCTGAATTATTACCTCCCTCGGAGGACCAAATAGATGTGTGAAATTTGACATCTCCCTAATCAGCCATGCTGTTTAACCTGCACAACAAACACCACAATACTAAATTATAATTGACTCCCATTCATTCCACGCTGCAGTGCTGAGCTGTAGCTGTGGTTTGATAGCACTCATCATCCCAATCAGCTCTTCACGTACATGTGACAGTCTGGCTTTCAAAACATGAACAGTTCTGAATTAAGGAAAAAAAAAAATTTTACAAGATTGTTATTTCCCATTTCTGATTTTTCTTTTGTTCTTTCTCCAATGTAATAAAAATGAGTGGAAGTGTGGGAGAGGAGGCAAAGCTCTCTAAATGGTAAAGGTAGCTTTCTTAAGAGTTCATTGCAAAGGAAATCAGCTGGCCCAATAACAACAGAGTAGCCCAAAATGAAGGCTTACAAACTCACAAGTGACTTCAAAGCTTCAGGGGACAGATAAGGACATTTTCAATGCAATTTCCAAAGGAAATAAGGTTTCTCGGTGTGCACCACTCCACTACCACCTTCGCTCCTATCTTCTGCCTGTCAGGTGGCTTTAATACAACTCAACAAGGACACCAGAAGCCAAAAACCCTGCAAATTCTGCCGATCACCACAGCAAGGCAGGAGCCAGACGTTGGAAAGAGAGGGCAGTGGCTCCTCCCTCAAGCAAAAGGTGGGAGCCAGGCTCCAAGGTGAGAAGGAGGAGGAAGAGGAGGCGGATAAGGGCATGGTGGCAGCACCCAGGCTGGGGTGACCCACAGCATACCTAGGAGGAACTATTTGGTGGTTTTGTGCATGGTTTCTTCACCACGTCTGACAAAAATCCTCCATGCTGATGTTGTATTTATTGCTGATGTCTCATTAGCCAAAGCTTACAGAAAACCCAGTTTGGGGAACTGAGGTCACACAACCTGGACCTGCAGCCTGTCAAATAAGCTAGAATGTAGTTGCAGCTGGGACCTTGGTATACCCAGGCACAGCTGAGGGGTGCAGGGCCACCAGCTCCCACAGTTGGGCAGCGAGTCCCACCCCTGGCTTAGTCAATGCCAAGCATCACACTATGGACCAGTCTGCCCGGATGAAAACAGGGTCATCAGGGAACTGTCCCCTGGGTCCAGCACTGGCTTATCTAACCCAAAAGGTTTCCAATTGAACTTCTTGTTCAGAAAAATCACAATTTTCCATTTAAAATTTCATCCTGACACTCTGTTAACAAGGTGTAACTTATTCCCCTTCATGCTCTCACATAGCAATAACGCAGTTCTGTCACACTGTACCCAACACTGGAACGGTAGGTATGGGCTGATGATTTAATACTGTACTTTTACTGTCATGTTTAAAGAATTTTGGCTGGCTGGTAACGTGGAGAGCAGACAAAGGCCGAAGTACAGTTATTCACACCCTGTTTTATGGTTTAGTTTTTCTCATGTTATGACATGAGATGCAAGGAACACAACACAAAGGTTTCTATCTGCTGGAACACAGAAATGCAGGATTCCTGCACAGAAGAAAAATCCATGATGATATTCCCATAAGTATTGCAGTGCTTTAACTTTTGAGATACTTACAGCTATTTGAATACATTCATAGATACATATAAATGTATCAGCATATAGTCTTATTCTAGATAATAATTACAGGATACTGAAAATAGTTGATTTGTAGCATACTATATGCAATCAGGATGTCCTTTTAAAAGTGACTATATTGTTACAGATTTGTGTCCGTCTGACAAAAAATATATACAAGTCACCCAGTGCTTACAAGAAGAGGTATTTTCCCCCTGTTTTTATGGTTAGATTTTTTTTTTTTTTTAATCTCATGGATCAATCTTGGTAAAAATACTTGAGAACAGAGATACAAAAGCCACAGCCACCGTTCCTAAAGAAGTTTTCCAAGCAAGATCTGGGTTCCAGTTCCCTGGATTCTAATGCTGGCAGCCTACACTTTTGCTGTAACAGCCTGAACAACATCCCAAATCTTAAAATATAACAAGCTCTAAGAATGTTCACATCTAGAAATATATATTCTATGAGAACTTTTACTCTAAAGTAAACTTCTTCGATTGTATATAGATTTTTAAAGAAAGTGAAGGCAAAGTCTGAACAAATCAAAGCGCAAAATTGAAGAGGGTGGGGTGGGGGCTGGGTGGGAAAAACTTCCAAAAATTGAACTATTATACACTACAGAATTTTGCACAGAGCCACAAATAGGTAGGTCAGAAAACAAAAACACATGAAAGAGTGGAAAAGAGAAACAATGTAGGTTTTAAAAGCCAGGATTAATCATCTCACTTTCCTTTGAAAAAGAGCATTCCAAAAAACCATCACCAAAATGCAGGTAAGACACCACAACAAAAAGATGTATTATGTACCAACAAATACTCAGTGTTTGAAGAGACATCACAAAAACTGCATCACAGTCTTGAAATAGATATTTGATCCCACAGACAATCCTTAGTTTAGCTGGGTACAAAGAAAAGTGGCTTAGATGACAGTTTCTCTATATTGAGCTCAAAAAATTAGGCATTTGCTGTAAATTTTCATTTTTCCTGCTGTTAACAAATCCAGAAGAAATAGGGGTTTGGTCTTTTTGTACAGGAAGGCATATCTTTGCTATGTTAACCTGAAAGCCTTTTTCATCTTGTATCTTTGAGCTCTACATGTAAATATCAGAGAGGTAAATATCCAAGATAAAGACGAACCTAGTTTAGAAAGAGACATTCTGCCATGACACACCACAAGCAAAAAGTAAACTTTTCATTTTCCAAATCACAAAATATTAAATATTGAAACATTCTTTGAAACCTTAACATTTAATTCTTTAATAGCATCCTCAGAGCTTCATAACTCTCACCTACTTTGAGGGTAAGAGGTTACAGCAACTTTTATGGCTCCACTGGACATAATTCTTTTTTTGTGTGCTCTAATGTTATGCCAAAATTGACTCAGTGAGTATGAATAAGCTGGGGGGAGGAGGGTGGGAGGATGAGGAGAGTTAGGTTGGATTGTTTTGTTTTTCTTAAGAATGTGTATACATGTAAATGAATGCTTTTGCTTTCTGCGTTGGTTTTCAATGAGCAGCGTTTCTGACCATGCAGCGTCTCACTATTGTTCCTGTGCGTACCCACCGCATCTGCTCCACAGAACTTCACAAGTACTCTTTTTTTTTTTGTAAATCACGATGTATTTTGTATGCAAACCTTACACAGAACTGAAAAAAAAAACCCAAAAACACCTTAATGAAATATCCTTGACAGCTCTGCTCCGCGTGTGAGAAGGTGGCAGTGATCCGACCCTGGCTGGGCTCTGTGTTTGCCTCTCCCTGCCTTGTTCTGGCAGAGGAGAGCCCACCAGAAAACTGCTGGCTCTTTCCAAAAGCTCTCTAAATGCCACATCTTGAAAAGCATGAAGAGGAAACATACATTTAGAAATCGATCCGCTGACTGCAGCGGAGCCTGCAAAGCAGCAACGGAGAAAAAGGAAAGAGAGGACTCACCAAGACACATCCTGACGTAGGGAGAACAGTTTTGGGAGCAACCCTCAACAGTCTGGACGTTAATACTCTGCTTCTCTCCTTTTTTTCTTTCTCAGTCCCCCCCACTCCTAAATTCCCCATTTAAGGGAGAAAATAACAAGGCAGAAGACGCCAAGAGACTTTCATGACATAAACAATAAGGCCTTCCTGTGCCAACATTTCCTTTAAAAACACTTGCCAATAAAGCTCCTGGAGGCCAGCAAGAGAAAGAAATGCCGCAACAGCCATGACATGAACTTGGCATATTTTCTGACTCACTCACTTCCCTTGAGACAATCCGTCCAAGAGAATGCTGAAGGATAATGGGAAAAGAGAATTTCTTCCAGTGAGAAGGATTTCAGCTGCCCATGCTATACAAGAAAACTGCCAATTAACTTTATTTCTGTTTACCTACAGAATCGCTCATGCAGCCACCTCCACTGGCATGTTTCCCGACTCACACACTCATGTTTGCACATTCATCTTGTAATCCTCATGTCTGAAAAAGGGAAGGAGGGTTTTGGTTTTTTTTAAATAATATCGAGAATCCCTGACTCCAAATAATTTCTGAACAGCAGAGAGAATGAACAATAATTGATAAACGGTAGCCAAACACCTGGCTGCTTCATATATTAAATGTAATTTTCCTTTTTCCTTATCCCTGCTATTTATACTTCTTTTGGAATTTCTTAGTGCCAGACATGCTAGTCTATACAACATTAAGGATATTCAAACATCTTCTGTACCTGTAATTAAAGATTGTCAAGATTATTTTCTCTTGTTAATCCACCTCAATTTGAGCAACACCATGTTTTGAAAACTAAATGGCATGTTAAGAACCAGAAATTGAAACCTCCGTGGAAATCAGCAACTTACACGCACCAACACGCATTCACTCACTCCCAGTGTACAGCTGGCCTCTGCCATGAAGTCCCTCCTGTGCAGGGACATGGTGGGGTTCAGCTGTATCCTCTCATCTGTGCCTTTGCCTTCACCTCCAGCACAGGGGGACCCTCCTGGGAGGCTGGAGCCCAGCTCCTGAGGCAGCGGACAGGGAGGGCAGAGCCATCCTGATGGCAGGGCCAGTGTGGCTGCTCCTCTACCATGGGGTCACGGCAGCTGCTGCCCATCCGAGGACAAGGGCAGGCAGTGGAAACAGGGATCCAGCCAGGTTTTGCTCCAGGGCTGCCACCTTGCTGCATCCCCTTCTAACGCCAGCCCAGACAGCAAGTCCCCAACCTTATCCAAAGACAGACCAAGCAGGGTCATTTTGAAGGGGAAGGTGGGAACTGTTTCATTACCCGTCTCAGTCTTGCAATGCAGAGACACCACCTCTTCATTCCACACGCACCCAGTTCAGGGGACGATGCAGAGACCCATCCATCCCTCCACAAGAACCTTGCACCACAGCACTGAGTGAGCTCATGCTCTCAGTTTCTGAGAAGGCAGTGAGGGCTGCCAAGAGCTTCTCACTCGGCTAAGGGTTGTTATTAGCTGGGGTTTCTTTGGGTTTGCATTCAACTCTTCAGATTAGCATCAGGGTATCACATATCAAAATAACCACTAGTGAGGATTTGCTGGCCTCCTCAGAAGAGAGGGTTCATGTACCTACAGCTGCCTAATTTTACCATAATGTAGTCTGATATCATACGCCCCTGGTTTCTACTTTCTAATACCTTGCTTTAGCACTTGGGTTTGTCATACTCAGTAAGCCTCCTGCCTCTCCTCTAAGAGCCTGCCTACCCCTGAGTCGTATCTGATACCCTCACCAATCATATCTGAGCCAGTGCCACCAGACTGTGCAATTTTGGTTTGGGGTTTTTGTGGACTTCTTGGGGTTTTTTGGGGATGGTGGGTTTTTTTGGCATTCCCAGAGAGTATGGCATCTCTGGTGGCAAAATATTGTAGTATGCTGTAATGTATATAATCTATATTAGGAGTTATCCACTAGCTCACCTTTACTCCATCATGACTGCTGGCACCTTGTCAAGTTACACGCACACCCACCCTCCGTGCAAGCTTCTCTTTTTCTTAACCATCTTTTTCTGCCCACTCACAAAGCTAACACACTAGCTTGTTTTTAGGCTTGTTTTCACCAAAACCTGAGAAAAGACATGTTTTTTTGTAACACCACCAGGGCAAGCTATCTGTGGTTGGCTGGAGAACTCTGTAATTCAGGGCTGGGGCAGAAATATTTAGGAGTCAAAAAAAGCTGACTTGCTCAAGAAATTAAAGCCCTTCTGACAATCTTCCAGAGAGCCCCTGAGGAAAAGGGAGGGAACCAGAGAGACTCAAGGAAAATGGATGGGAGCCCAGTGTGGAGATTCATGCCAGAACAGTTCCTGGCCAAGAAGGGAGGTTGGCAAGTAGACAAATACAGGCTTTCATAGGCAGCATTGTAAACAAGACATTAAAAATATTAATCCATTTAGATTTCAAGCACCAATATGAGATTTACTTAAGAAGCAGAATTATGCTGGTAATGGCTCCTCAAACATTTCAGTTGAATGTCAAAACTTTTGCTCAATGGTATCAAGTGAAAATACAAGGAGCTGTTGACACTACAATATTCAAACATTCAATCGTATTGCAGGGCTGGAAAAACACAGAGGAAGGCAAAGGAATGCTTGAGCCTTGGGCAAAAACTGAAGCCCTCACAAGGAAACTGCATTCACAAATTATTTTTACCTTCATTTCTACATCAAAATAATAAATTGAAGAGGTGAAATGGTTTCTTAAAACCAAGCTTCCTTTCAGAGATCTTTTCAAATAAAACGTAAATTACCTCTACCAAAATACTTTGTTTTCAAGTAGAAACAGTCATCTAGAACAGAATGTCTTTTCCTGTGAAAGAAAGTTTAAGTAAACTTTGAACAACTAGGACTTTTTAAAGTTTCTTCTCTCCTACAGGAATCAGCATGTCCACCCTCTTCCTCTTATGGAATGCACGTATTCTAAATGATTGAATATTTATTTTTTAAAAAACACATTACATGAGTTATCTCTCCCCAAAGCAAACAGGCATTCAGGACAGTCCTGAATCCATACTGGCCACTGAAGTACAGAAACACAGAAGAAACATGGTTTTTGGGTGAATGTGGTGTCAGGTCACCTCAAGCCTGCCACGGTCCCAAGACTCACAGGTCTTGTACATGCCGATGAGTAGGGTTCGCAGGCTGGTCTGCTGAAGTGTGGTGAGGAAGGCCCACAGGGAAAAACAAGTGCCTTAATGAGAAAAATACAGTCTGCAGTCACTATATGAGATTCAGGAACTGAGAGAGTTCAGAAGACTCCTGTATTAGGTTAAAGGAAAGACTCATGTTTTTGAATCAACCAGGCTGTCCCTCACAGAAGCCCATGTGCACAGCCTGTGCTCAGAAGAGGTCTTTTTCCGTGCTCTCATCTCAGGGGCACTGACAATCGTTGTAAAATGCCATGCGCAGAGGGACTGTGATATCTCCATTCAAAACACTAGAGACATTCTAAAGAAAAGACTAACACCCTCCATTACCTTTAGTCACTTAAAAAATCATTAACTTAGTAAAAAGAATAGAACAGCATCTCATCTTCTGCAACCTAGGATATCATATACAGTCCTCAGAATTATATTTATCAGGTTCCTTTAAAAAAAGAACAGAAAAGAAAAAAAAAACCCACTAAGCTCTTTTCCTTGCTTCTATCTGTAACCACTCATAAACTTATCTTAAGCTTTTCACAATATCTGAAATGGAAGACCTGAGCAAAGAAAAACCCCAAAACACAGAGTTAAAGAAGAAATAACTTCATACTGCTTAGGACTGAAAAGAATAGATTAAAGTTTAAAGAATCTGAAATTTCATAACAGTTTAAACATTTAAATGCAAATGCAAGTAGCAACACATGAATTATAGAACTTCTGTAGCACTCCTGATCTTATGAGTCGTACTATGAAATTTGCTTTCTGCACTTTCAGTGTAAGCAGAATGAAATACTGGCATCTCAGGGACTTCAAAATGATACACAAGCAGCATATTTAATAGTATTAATTTTAATAAGTTAGCATTCTATCTCAGATGCATCTCTGTCAAAATGTTCTAGCTGAAAGTATTTTTATGAAAACTATTTGCCCATTACATACCACAACCACTGCAACTCCACAGTCCAGGGAGGCACTTTCATCACGGGGAAGGAGCAGCCATTAGTGAAAGGCTGCTTGGCAAACATAGCTCACACACCGAAGCTGCAATGTTATCCCAGCTTTCCTACATATTAAGCATAGGACTATGTTCAAAGTAAACATGTGGTCATAATTAAATAATAATTATGACTAACATTTGTGTAACACCATTCATCCAAATAGTTTAAAGCATTAGGTAAATCTGTAAACAATGGGTCTAATCCTGCACCCTTTACTCACATAATACCATGCAGTTCAAATGGACTATGTAGATCTTGTCTACACACAGACTTAATTGTTCTCAATTAACTCCATGTGTCAACACTCATTCCAGTGTGTCTTGTTCCTGTTTAGCTTAATTCTCTCACAGCCCACTACAGGTGAACGTACTGTTTCCTCACTCTTGCTGATTTAACATCACTTTTATGGACACCTTCCTATGAGGATCCCCTAGGGCTTTTCAAATCTCAGCACAGCCTCACTTCTACACACGTCTAATCACACAAAATCTCTTTTACAGATGAGGAAGTTCACTTCTCGTTAACATGCCTATGGCAGTGACCATCACATCTGACTTGCATCTGTAAACCCAGGACATATAATGTCTATTCTTATACCTTGATCACACAAATAGCCTTCTTCATCCCTCATGCTCCAGAGTAAAACCACAGGAAACGGTAAGAACAGGGGAAAATTCTGCAGTTTCTAAAAATAAAATATATTTGGAAGCAGACATGCTCAAACCACTTTTATGCATCTGTGGTACAAACGGCGTCTGTTACAGAGAACCAAAGTTGCTAAATGAAGTAAAAAAAAAAAAAAAAAAAAAAAAAAAAGAATTTGTACACCTTCCTGACATTTTGGTGTCAGTCTGCTTTGACAGTCAAGCAAGCACAGAACAACACGAGAGACCAGGAATACCTGAGTCAGATTTCATTTGGACTCTGCTACGGACAGTTACTGAACTTCTTTGCTTCGGCTGTAGTATCTGTTAAGTCAAGCCAAATCACCCCTTCCTCTAATGAATCTTTTGAAGTTTATGAAAATCCCTATCTGAAGCCAAATACTGTTTGATAGTGCAAGCTATTATTTAGCTTCTAGGATTTGTCACCTTCTAACTTAAATTTTGCACAGTAGAAAGTCACTGTCCTATCTCTCTCACACAGCAGTCTAGCATATTTTCCTTCCAATTTTAATTTTATTTTGCAAGAGGTATGGCTTAATTTTAGCTCTTATGTGTATTCCATGTAACTTTGGCATACATCAGAAAGGTTTTTTTAGCACCAGACACAAGCGCTGTAAAATGTCATCCACTGCTGAGTTGTCAGCAAAGCTCACACTAGTGCAGCACTGAAACAGGGTGCAGTTTTGCCCTTAAAATCTGATGGGTGTAGGCATTTCTCCAATGTGTTCATTCAGAAAAAAAAATCACAATAATTGCATCACCTAAGCAAAATTTGGTCGAACCTGAAAAGAATCCAGTGTCACAGCAGCAACACCTACTATAGAAGAAATCCTGCAAAATTCACTGCAACTGCTTACACACTGTGGAAGGGTTTCTCCTGAATTCAGATGAAGCAGCTGCCCAGCTGCCAGCTAGTAAGGACACAGCTCTCCTTGTTCACTGATAACACTTACAGCACTGCACTCTTAATCCCATATATAGCGAGTGTTTGTGGACCCTGTATGACTGAAAAAGTGGATGTTAATGCTTTAATCCACAATATATTTACAGCTTAGTTTTAATATGCAACAAAAAGGACAGATTATATCAAAGTGCATTGCTTTCGCATGTGAGGGTGAGGATGGAGAGGTTTACTTTATCTCATCACTTGTACAGGCAGCATCTGTCAGCAGCACAAATCAGCAGAGGGTGGAGGAGCTCTCTTGTCCTGTCCAGCCAAAAAAGCAGCAGAGGTGCTATGCTGTCTCCTGCCAGGACACCCAGAGCAGCACTTCTGCTCAACAGCACCTCTTCATTTATTTTTGCGGTGCCTAGGACAGGACTGCAGCTGTGAAAGCCAAGCGGTCACTCTCCCTTCCCATGGACCAGGTCTTGACAGTGCTGCTGAGACCACGGATAAACACTGAGCCAAGGCAGAGAAACCAACAGCAACACCATTCAAAAGCAGGCTGCAGCCTCGCTCTCCTGCTCCTTATCTGTGCCCTTGTTTTGGGGTCAGGCCAGGAACAGCCCATAAACCCTGCTGGCAAGAGCACCTCTGGCACTGCTCCACATCAGCACACAGCCCAGACCAGGAAGGGATCCTGGAGGGGACGGGTGTCATGCTGCTGGGCACCGCAGAGCTGCCTATAAATACAGACTCTCAACACTACCTCTTAGCAAATCTATAATCTTGGAGAATTTGTTCACAGTAAACTGTAATTCACACCATACAGGATACAATTCACTGATGCAGCCCTTAGCACAGCACAGGAACAATGCCTGCAAAGCTTTGACAGCACCTTCTCAGGGCGCTGAATTTGAACCAGGAGGGCTGAGAAGCTACCTGAAGTGCAAAGAAACAGTAAATTAAATTGAAGCACACGGGGCAAACACACTTGGTTGTTTGGATTTCCAGAGCTGCATATGGGTAAAAAGCAATTATCAGATTTGACACAATGGCAGGCTAGACCATGCTCTCAATTCACTAGCAATGGCAACTGGCATTTGCTTGGAAAGCTTTCCTGTTTAATGCTAGAAACGCAGCATCAAATCTGTGCAAGATACATGACATGTTAGTCAAAATAGCCAACACAAGTTTTAGCTGATGTTATGGTAGGTTATAAACGGCAATAGCACAGTAGTGTTGCTGACAGGAAAAGCGGCAGCTCCAGAGGATAATAACTACTTCAGGCATCTTAGCTAAATGCTCCTGAGTCAGAGTTGGCTGTAGCTGCATCTATAGAAGACAAGAAAAAAATGATCAGGGCCAAAACTTTTCCTGAATCTACTTAGGACAAACGAAAGTACAAACCTCAATTTTTCTTTCATTTTAAACCAGTCACTTCTTACTGCTGTAACTGCATCTCAATACCACTCCCATAAGTTATTTATCACATAATTCACTTATAAATAAGCCCTGGTCCTAACCAAGTTTATCATGCCACTGATTTTAAAATTTCATATGCTGCTATTTTGAGGCTCTTGCATCCCTGAAGATGTAGTACTACAAATCTCTGAGCACAAAAGATTCTGAACATCCCACAGTACATCTTCCTGACATGGAAGTAAATCCAGCACACTGTAAATACACAACTAATATTAAAACAATTCTTCAGACTTGAACAAAATGTTGGTTGCATTTAACAATGAAAAATGAAAAGGTAGAAGCTACTCTTCTAAGAGAGATGACATTTTTAAGTGTAAAATACAAGATTTTGACGATATCCTTATGTTGGCTTTGACAGATTTTCTCTGGGCTGAAATCATGCTGCCAGACATGACCTCAGGTAGCCTGCCTGGCCTCCACCAGCTGCTCCGGACCCCGTACAAGTCTAGGTAGGTGAAGCGTAGCATCAGTCCAGCTAGCAGAAGGCCTTTGTTCATCATGCCAAAAACTGAGCGCTGTTTCTAAAACATCTGAAACCTGGACAATTGTTTCCCTCCAATTTCTGGTGGGCTGAGTGTTCAGACCCTTGAGGATCCTGGACAAATTAATCTTCCAGGTGTTTTCTACAGGTCTCACACCCGAGCAAGGCATATTCCATTATCTCCTCAAAGGAAGCTTTGAAACCTTCCTTCTCCTGGCTGCACACATACAGCAATCAAGAAAAAAAATCCATCAGCATCTTCAGGCAATTTCCACCTCATTAGGATGTTGCAGAGGCCAACATCCATTGCCATATAGAAATGGCAATCCTCTGCTATTTGTCTTTGAAATGCTGAATATCATGACAACTCAAACCTTCAAACTGAGAACTTTTCAGTTTGGATTCAGCCTGTTGGATAAGTACACTTCAGCTTGAAACTAATGAACTTCCCTTCCATTGAGATTTCTTTTTAGGAAAACAAGTATGTAATCTAAAAAGGACACCTGTAAATAAAGCTAAACTTTGAAAATAAAATATAAAATGTGGTGTTCCTACCTTATACCTGTATCACCTTCTAATAAATCTAAGGCAGCTGTGGGAGGGCATTTTCAGAAGGGAGCATGCTTTTAGTAGCATGCTGAATGGCTTCATTGAATATTTTTAGCCTGGCCTCTTGAGATGCACTGCAAACATTTGCAAAACTCTAAAACAGAGCCAGGGTTATGTCACTATCTTTGGTACAAATAATTTGTTAGGAACTATTTTGTTCTGGCACAGGAATATATCAAGAGAGGATGCGTGAACTGGCTTGTTTTCTTTTGGATTAGTGTTTGTCAACTGAAGGCTGTCTTTATGAGGAAAGAGCGAGGTGCCAAGAAGTATATTTCACCATGCCAAAATTAAAGGGAGGAGTTCAGAAGCAGTCTTTTATTACCTAATTAGTTTTATCAAATGACACAGATCAACTAACAGGAGATAACTAAAAGGAAAAAGGGGTCTAATGAAAAAGTAAGTTACCAGCTGGATGCTCTCCAGAAAACAATTATCTCTCTAGGTAAACAAGTACTACTGTTGGGAGGTCAGACACAAAGCGCAAGGGATGGAGGTCTTCTCAGGATACAGGCCCTCAGTGGAGTTGAAAAGGAAGAAAAAAAGTAGTGGGATAAACTACACTGAGAAGAAGGGATGACTTGTTACTAAAGGTACTAGTATCTTTAGATAAAAAAATTCCTATCTGGCCTATAGATATCCCACCAGTTAGGGTTTTTTGAAACACAAATCACGTACAACTTGCCAGATTAATATCTCTATTCAAAATGAAAATTAGGACTACAATAAGAACAGCCACATTTACCTACTCAAGAACAAATTACCAGAATAACTTTTACAGCTAGCGGGGAAAATGGAAGCTCACAGATCTTACTTTATCTTGATTGCCCTCCGAAGACTGGAAAGGATGATCACAAAAAGAAATACGGAATTTTACGTACCATTCTGCTTTATCCAGAATAACTGGATGTAGTATCTAGAAGGTACTTAGGTTTCCTTTTCATTATTTTCCAAGTGCATAATCGAAACTAGTCAGATTCAGACCCACATAGATCACATTCATATTGCATCAATTTTTAATCCCTAATTTCAGCAATATTTTCATGATTCCCATTATTATTTGCTTATCTAGTATATACCTAAAGTACACAAAACTTGTCTGATTATTTTAACTAGTAGTATGACACCAGATACACAGAACAGCACATAGAAATTTAAGAAGCCATGCTGGAAAAAAAACCCAACCAAACCAAAACTAAAAAATGAGGATTTAATTGACTAAAGACTTGTGCCCCCAGCAGCCTGAAAAAAAGCAACATTGATTTTCACAAACATTCTTTGAGAATTGTAAGTGATGCAACAGAACAGTTTTATAATGCTATTCTTTTTCTTCATCCTCCCTATTCCTCCATCATCGGTTAATTTGAAAACAGATGGAGCAAAGAATTTACAGGAAAATTCTCAGTCTCTTGGGGTGGACAGCTCTACCTATACTGCAGAGCTGTGGGGACCACAGGAGAATGTCACATTTACTAACAATAAAATGTAGCAAGGAATGCTAGATGCAGAACCTAAAAACTAGTCACTCCAAATGGAAATACCAACGACTGCCAACCCAGAGCTATGTTAAGAATGGCATAAGATGTTTACAAGGCCTTGGCACACCCTGAGCAGGGCTGGGTAACACTGCCTGAAATACTGACCCATTTGGTTCCTGTTAGCACTCCTGTCCTTGCACAGAAAGGCTGAGCTAGGGACAGAGTCACAGTTCAGATAAGGCATCTCAACAATTCTGCATCCAGCTGAGACCACCTGCAGGAACAGAGGTTCCAGCCTAGACTTAAATTACTGATCCAGATTGTCATGACACTTTCCATGGAAGTACCAACATCCCCAGCAGCCTGCACATGGACAGGTTGTCACCACTTCTCTGTGTCTGAATGGACTTAGAAGTCTCATACTGGATTTTGGGGTCTCGAATAAAATAGACCAGGAAAAATAAATAAAAAAAGAAAGAGAGCATAGTACGGGAATCCACATGAGTGTGCTCACACAGGCACAAATAGAAAGCAGGTTTAGTTGAAGAATGAAATAACCAGAGGATGAACTTATTCTATCTGCCATCTACTTTTAAAGCCCTGCAACAGGAAGGACTATAAGATTCATGGTCTTCACAAGACACTGATTGACTCTGCAAAGAGCAGAGATTCTCTGCCAAAACCCATCAGCCTTTGCTTTCCTCCAGAGAGTCAGTCCTTGACTGGCAAGCCTCAACCACTGCGATACCCATACCCACACAGGGATGAGGTCACTGGACATGATCAGCACATCAGCACATGGGGTGCAGATCTCAATGCGCACAAGAGGCAGCTTCTCCCCTAACATATAATCCTTTGCTCCCACAAAACAGCATAATACCACTGTACTCTCTCTTCTTCTCTCCCTGCACCGCCACTGCCTCCTCCTTGTTCTTGCTTCCCTCATTTCCTCTTACACTAGGACAAACTGCAAGGCATAGGGCCATCGTACTGGGGCAAAACGATCCTGGGATCTGCCCACCTTGAAAAGACAAGTGGAGGAGGAAAAGCTTGGCTAAATCAGGATCTTGCACAAAACAAGAAAATAAATGTGACCATCTGAAGATTCAGTGAACCACCTTCCCTCTCCCGAAAAAGCTTTCCAAACAACAAATTACCATTTTAGTTGCACAGCTTTTCTCTAAGTAGTACCTGGTCCTGGACTCACAGTACCAAATCAAACTGTTTAATGCTGGGCAATGATTTACTGGGTTTAGCTACGGCACCCAGATTTATAGACCTCTACCTATAACATTGTGAGAAGAATCTTCCCATAAAGGGGTGTACAGCCAAAGTGATCTCTTGAGATAATCATTCCTCCACACTTACAGCATTCCTGCAGACAGCTCCTGCGAAAATTATAAGCTTTCAAGGCAGTGTTCTCTGCCCATCACCTTCCTCCTCCCCATTTCCATGGGAAGTTTCAGCCTTCCTGCTCCAGCACCACTGACACCAGACTTGTCCTGGTGGCACAACATGAACCCATCAGAATAAACGAGCTGAAGGAAAGGTGTTCATGCTTACTGCTGCTTTTGCCATAGCACCCTGGCCTTTTCAATCTGGTCCTAGGAGTACTAAGGTTAGATACCACCAGCCTGTGGCCACAGCAAATGCTGATCAACTCAGGAAGAATACTTGAATATAGGCAAATAAAAGCATTATAAGGAGTATCGGCAAAAGTGGTCAAAAAAGAGCCTCACTTGACCAGATCCCTGACCTTGCCTAGGAATGCAGGCAACATGCATAGGAGGAAAGTTATCTGTGCTCAAGCTGTAGTTAACACCTAGATTCATATGCTGTTTTCCACAAGGAAAAGTTGCATGTAAGGTCAGAAGGCAATAAATCACGTTTCATTTTAGATCAGCTCATTGTTTAGGGGACACACACACACACATCAAAGGCTTTTTGAAATTAACAGTGAGTGATTATGTGAGGCAAATGTAATGAAAACACACCAGAGTCTCTTAGCTAGGGGTAGAGAATATTCAGCCAAAGCCTTCCTCTGACTCCCACTGAGAACAACGCAATATGGAAATAACCAAAATTATGTATTAGAAGAATGAAGACTGAAGGCTTTCCACTAACTTATTGTTTTCTGGAATCATTAATTGTAAGACAGTTTTCCATGTCACAATAGAATTTCAGTTACTGACTTTTTATATGATAAATTTACTGTACATTTCTGAGGGTGGACAAAAATTTTATAATGATTCTAATATGTCTAGTATTAATAATTGTAAAGGATACTGAGCATTTGGTCCACTGGTGTTATAAAACTCAAACTAGGCAAATAGATGATAAGCAGTTAACAGGTTTAACAATACATGTGATTAGCTGCAGTCATATTAAGAATGAGTGATTTTTATGCACATTAAGGGGATTATATAATTAAGGGATATGCATTTTAGCAGAATGCACTGGATAAGAACGTGTACAATTTACATGCATGCATGTTGAAAATAACGTGTTCTTGCAAATTCAATGCACACAGGTGGGAACTGTGGCACAGCCTGTTACTAAAGATTATCCAATACTTCCCGTGAGATCCGATTTTCACTTGCTTATAATTTTGCCAGGCTAATTGTTTGGACTGAAACTTTCCATGTTGGATGTGTGCCTCGGGATATTTTTTTTCTTCCATCAGCCAGAACTGTTCAATGATTTCCAAAATAAAAGCCACGAAAAAAAGACTTCATTTTACAATGTAAAAATAATATCTGGTAGCTCCTCTTTCAAGAATTCAAATATCCTTCTTGTTTTAAACAGACAGAAGGTGCTTTTTTGTCAAATAAAAGGCTTTTGCAGGCCAGTTAAAACCAGTTTAAGTCTGACAACACTTCAAATCTCCACAGAGGTACTGGACAGTGTAACTGGGTACCACTGAAAAGCATCAACCTCACAGGAGAGGAAGGTGAGATGCTTTCCCAGCCATTGCTGCTGCCTATGCAGTCCAGGATGGAGATCAGGAAGGCCCTGCAGGACCAGGCTGACTCACGATCCAGGGGGAAAACCAGGTGAAAAGAAAAGGAGAAAGAAGGTATACCCAGGTCATAAAGACCACTTCTCCAGAAAACAGCGAGCAGGATTCACTGAAGAACAGATTAAAAAGAAGAGGATATAACTAGCTGACTGAATTGACTTGGATAATGAGTTTACAATGAAAAGAAACAGCCAGACAGGGTCACGGATGGGGTACAGCACTTGACTTTGCAAACTCTGTTGTGTGTGTACAGCCCTGAACTAGAAGTAATATACCCTTATTATATCGTGACAACTCAGAAAGGGACAATGCAAAGCTGACATTATCAGATATTGACTCTAACATGATGCTTCTAAATACTTAGGCACCTCCATACATGTATTCAGTTATTCAGGCTCTAAGCATCCCCATAACTGCATTCAGAAATAAACCTCTGCTTATCTGGAGAAGAACCCTCTTTTTTAAAGGGTATATAAACTTACCCTCCTGTTTCCATGATTACAAGCCTATCTATAAAAAATGAAAAAGCAGATTTGAAGTACCTCGAACAGCAATAAGGCAAATAGGTCTTAGTAAGTTTTTAAAGGAAATTTATGCCTTTGCAAATCTTCCCTGTTTCCTTACAAATCCAGCTACAGACACCTTCATTACAGCAGTCCTGGGGAAAGGATGCTGGAGCTACCAATCATAACTGAAAACAACAGGTTAAACAAAATCCCTCCAGAAAGGCAAACAGTATGTTTACTCTATAGCTACTGTGTAGCCCAGCACATACCTCCTTAGGCACCCGTTACCCACCTGCAGTAGCAGCACAGAGCCAGGGCAGGCAAAATCCCTGTGCCCCTGCTTTTGGAGAGCCACTGCTCAGAGCCAGCTCCTGCCTCTTTGTCCCACCACAACTGTGAGATGCTGGTGCAGCCAAGGTCACCCTGACACATAGCCGTGGCAAAGACAGAGAGGTCCTGAACTGCTGTCCTCTGCGGGTAGACGAGCGGAACAAGCACTCTGCCTCAGCGCAGGGCAAAAATTCTGAAGGTTTTCACTGATTTCTGCAGTGATTTTGAGCAATGGCCAGAAAGGAACACTAATCGTTGGTTAATCATTCACCTCTTCTTGTGTTGGTTGCACAATACAGAGCGGGCATTGCTCACGCAACTACACCATGGTCCAGAGTTGAAATGCAACAAAATAAAGCAGAAAACCTTCTGTGACTGGAAGTTCAAGGTTTTAGCCAGAGATTATACTTGGAAATATACATAGAACTGTATTAATTTAAATTACTAATCGTATTTTTTTTTCCTCCCAATCTTCAGTTCACTTCCTATGTTGTTCACCTGTTCTCCTTTCAACAGTGAAATCCACTTTCCACAACTGACTGGTTATACGATGAGTTAGTCTAAAAGACAGACAAAAAGGAATTCTGGTTTTTTAGTTGGACCCTGCTTTTCTTCCTACCCTGTACAATACCATTTATTTCCAGATATAACTTTCAATATCCATTATGACAATGCTATTTTCATTGATTATGTGCTTATTAATGCCAACTTTCCTTCAGTGAAGAAAATCACCTTCTCCCAGGAGAGAGATGATTTGCAATTTCATAATAATAGCAGTGCCTCTTAAGTAGTTCTAATTTTAACTGGACAAAGTACATCTTGTTTACAAGGAAGGCAGAACAAGCACACAGCAGAGTGCTACAACCTTTTCAGAATGCAAGCATTTCCTTCGAGAGAAAAAATTAGACCTAATTCTCTGCAAATTATTGTTTTCCTTATTATTTAAAAACAGAAATATATTGGGACTTGGCATACTGAGCATTTAAGAAGACAAATACATGAAAAGAAGAGATTCAGAAAAGTTAGGACCTTGAATAATTTTCTTCCATCATTTCAATTAAAACTACTAGATAACATTTGAAGAATTTTAGCGATGAAGAGGAACACAACTTCACAAGAGGTGTGGTTGTCAAAGATACATCTTCTATTCTCCAGTCCTGTTTCTCCATTGTATAAAACTATTCCCATTAGTAGTGCTGGCTGTTGTGGCATATGCTCCCAGTAGCATGGCAGAAGAGCGGCCTCGGTGGATATGTGGCTTCTCCTCCCTGCCAATTCTGGATGCATTTAGTCTTACTACTTCTCATGGTCATCTATTTCTTCCTTATGAAAATTAACTCTAGAGTTAGCAGGACGATCAAATAAAATATACTTATAAAATAACTTGTGCTGCAATTCCTTGATTCATATTTGATCTAATTGCTAAATAGTCTATGAGGGACTTGCTAGATCTGGCCCGAAAGTTACCATCAACAAATTATGACAAAACGTGTGTTGATACACATAAAGTGAAAAGAACTGCCTCAGAAAAGCAACACAAAGCACCAAGTGAATTGGAAACAGCCTGTGAAAGGCAGAGGGCATGCACTGAAGCTCTTTCATGCTCTGGTTGGTTTTTGTGAGCTTGATTTATGTATAATTAACCATTTTTCTCCCTGCAAATTATTTCATTTGAAGCTCTGCTATCTTTTTTAGTCCCCCACCCTCCTGCTACAGCCACATAAAGTGGTCCAGCTTAAAATGGTGACAACTGAAACACGTTGCCACAGCAAGAGTCCAAACTCTATGTGTTAGCATAAGATCCCACCCTTTTGTCTCCCTCCTGCTCCTCCTATGATCATAAGAATGAAAGAAATTAATAAACTGTAACTCTCAGTCTAATAGAGCCTTGGCCAAAATTCAAGTTCAATAATTAATTACATTCTGCCTCTCCAAATTCCCACACTAGGCTGACTAAGAGAAGTAACTCTTTCCCCTCCTAGACAACAAGTTTTTATATGGCTAATGGACACACCGTTCCACCTCTGAGGGAGCTGGGAGGTTAACCGTAGAGAAGTAAGAGATATTTGTAATACTTGGATAAGAAGACAGCAGCAGATAAGAGAAGAGTATTGTAATCAGTTTGAAGTATATGTCAACCCAAAAGCTATATCCTTGTTGGCTAATTACACTTTCCATCAGGGAATAAAAGCACAAATGATCATACAGGCCAGGCAGCTGTCAGGATTTGGTGTCTGAGGGACTATAACAGTCTGATTTCGGACAGGAGAGCATTTGAGACAGTTCAGATACGGTTATGAAAAGCTGATAAATCGGTAAGGTAAAACACATTTAAATATAGTTCTCAATAAAACACAGAAGGCATCCAAACCATTTCAGTCTGAAGAATAGGGAACATTAACACTATACTATGTTCTTAAGACAGCCATAAAACAAATCAGTACCTCATGCTACTATTCAGTAAATTACCAATACATCAAGAGAAGGAAAACTATTATGATACCTGTGCTACGCACATTACATAAACCACTCATCGTGCTGGGATTATAATTGGAATTTTCTTCAGAGGCTGATAGATGAACACTATAACCTTAAGCAGCACTCTCACTAGATTTTATTTATTGCATAGTTCATGTGTATTTGTAAACGACTTAATTAGCTTCTTTCCCGTCTGGTACAAAAAAGTGTGCATCATCACTGAAAAAAAAAGAATCCCGAGGTGAGGGTACTATGAAGGATCTTGCTAGTATTGCATGTGTTTCACAGCAACAAAAGAACAGTGCAATTCCTTCTGAATACTGGAGATATCATCAATAAAACCTGTTTCGTTCCTTCCTTAATCTGATCTGTGTCATATTTGTTGTCTGTGTCACTGTTCTACAGATGCCATGTACCTGCAGCCTACAGATTGTATCCTCTACGTTACAAGACATTATAAGTATATGGTGACGAATTATTTTAAAGTTGATCAGATTACTATGGGGAATATATGCAGTGAGATTGTCAAAAGCATAGAATTGTTCGCCATGAACCAGATGGTAACTTTCAATCTTGTTTCTGTTTAGTTTTGGTTTCTAAAATCTCTTCCAATTCTAAATCAGAAGCATGGTTATTTCAGTCCAGCCACACTTGAAAACTGGTGTTGGAACAATTAATTCAACTCCAGTCCAATTCTTCAATCACTGCTATAATTTTCAGTCCGCAAGGTGTAAAGTCTCTACGTTTTTATTCAAATCAGGTCCAGGATGCTATAAGCATAACATCCACAGCACACTGAGCCCATGTTCTGAAGCACCCTGTCTTGAGATTTACTGCAAGAAGTTCAGGCACGTAAGGCTTGGTTACCTGCCCCCATCTCAACAGCACACTGACTGGGCAGAGACTCTGAAAAACAGCTCAGGTAGGTTAATTAGTATCATCAGCTTTTGCACAAGAAATCAGTCTTCTTCAGCAGTGGTAGTGCTGGGTCATACATTGGCCAAGAAGGACAATGAAAACTCAGTTTTCTGCGCACAGAAAAGGTAAGCAAAATGTTGTTATGGGTGTTTCCTTTGTTTTCTTGCAGAATTAATGTTGAACTTTATGTAGAATAATGTTGCAATAGTTTCATATCTTGGTACTTCTTTAGATGTCACAAAAACCCACAAGAACAAATACACACACTTGTACATTAGTTGATTTACATGTATTTTTTTATATAAAAGTGGAAATTAACCTGTGCATCCAAACATACTTAAAACTGTGACAAATAACTGCTCGTCTAAATAAACTACTTTCTGTTACCAAGTGCAAAGGATGGAGCCCTCAGACAACGATTACTATGCCAGCGTTTACTTTAAACTGGAACCTGTTCTCAGCACTATCACCCACGTATGTTCATAGACTGGTAACCCCACAGCTCCCAGTGCAAGAACCCAATTCAAATGAAGTCCCAATCAGATCTGTAACTCATTGCTATATAGACACTTTCTATTAATTTTAATGTCTTAACTATTCATATCAATGCCAGATATGGTGAGACCACAACATACAATGACTTCAAAATGTATACAGGAACTTTTCATGTCTCCAGTAAGCAAGTGGCAGGAGATAACTCCCTTCTTTGCTGAGCTGTAATGTAATTCCACTGCTTTCGCTGGAATCATTTTTAATTTACACATATGACAATCAGGGGAAATGCAGTATCACTGAATGGGTACTCCACTTTTTTTCTCACCCAAGTACTAGGTATCCCAATGCTTTTTTCTTTGTGGTAGGTATTTGTTTATTATACCTCATTTGATCTAGAACAGATTATCACACAACTCTCCTATAACCATGGTCATCAATATCACGGTTTTCTTGCTTTCATACTTAACTACTCTCATCTAGGAAAGACGTACACAACAAAGAGCCCCAGTACTGTTGCAGTGCCAAAACACACGAAAAGCATCACAAATCACAACACTGTAAATCATGTTTCCTCTTGGTCATAAAATGTAATTACAGCTGACACAGCACAACACACCAAATGTTTTCACAGTATTTTGCCTGTACACCAAGCCTTTTATCTACAGATCCTAATGCTATTTAAAAGTTTGAATTTGCAGACTCCCCACAATACACAGCTAAGAGAAGGAGATTCTATGATTAGCTTGCTATCAGTGCAGCGGGAGACATAAATGTGCTTTGCTTGGGGTGGAATTCCTGGTTTGAAGAGGATTCACATATATGTCCTTTTTCAGACAAGGCACTGAACAACCTCCTCACTTTCAACCAGCAGCTCAATCAGACTCCAAGGGGAATTCACGCTCCTGAACTCAGGACGATGGAAACAGTCTGTAAATAAAGCCAAAAAGCTGTTAATTCACCTCAGTTTCCCTTCGCTCTAGCTGGGTGTCTCAAGCAGGAGGAAGGGAGACAACAGGGGCAATGTATTCGTACCTTGTGCGAAGACCATTAGGAAAAGTCTGCTCAGGGTCAGCCGTGTTCTAAGGGTTCATGTGCAAAGACAAAGCACCCTACAGAGGGGAAAAGAGCCTGCTCCAATCCCATTTGTCAGCTCACATCCAGGTGGCCTCTTTGGGCTGTTGGACTTTTCCAAATTCAGCATTTAAAGGAAGGAGGGATTGGATTATTCCTTAATGTGCTACACAGGCCACCCCTCTTAAATAATAAACTCATCGATCCGAAATACACAGATACAATATAGATACACTCCATAGGTATAGCTATACTGTACAGATACTGATCTACAGATCCTGACTTGCTGATCTTCAGCTTCAGCACACATTCCATCCAGCCTTTAAGGAAAACCCCAAAATGATGGAGGATCCTTGGCTTTCTGTGGTGGTTCCCTCTGCATCCTGGAAATTTTTGGTCACAGTTGCTAGTTATTCCCAGAGCTGGAGGCAACCCTTGGGGTGACTCAGGGACTTGAGGATCACAGTCCAAACTACAGCATACCCTTTGAGTCTTAGAAGAACTTTTGCTAACTAGTAAATGCAATATAACTGTACCCTTGCAAAGCCTAATTTTTTTTAAACTTAGTAATAGTAAACATGGAGGTTATAGCATTTGAGCTTAATTTTTTTTTTTTTTCACCTGTTCACAAGCTTTACAAAACATTGAAGACCTTACTCTGGAGGTCATCAGATTCCAAATGAATATGGGAATAATTAAGTCAATACTATGGAGCAGTAATCTGAAACAAAGACTGAGACTTTACAAATTTGTAAGAAAATGTGTAAAAAATATCCCCAAAACTCACAGTGCTAATGACTGAACTCACTGCAGTAAAATGGGCAGTCTGATTATCTAAGATTTCCAGAACACCTGACACATTGCTGAATCTCAGTAGCCTAACTAGCAACAGTCTGATGTAAGCGATACAGGGAGAATTAAAAGCTCTCCTGATTTCAAAGAACAGACTGGAACATCTCTGGAAAAATTACTCTTTGGTAATGCAACCCCACTGATGATTTTAGTTTACTGCATATATTTTTAATATGTATTATTTAGTTCTCCATTTCCTCATTAATTTTATACCCTTTGTCAGGGACTGTTGCTGGTGAACCTGATGGACGGATACGGTGTAAGCAAGAAGAGAATCAGTTTTGCAGTTTTTTGTATTTTGCTGAAAGACAGCTAGTGATAAAAGAAAATACATGAACATCTGGATCAAGAAGATCTTACACAGGAATTTAAAAAAGACTCACACAATGGAGCCATTACATTACAGAGTTACTGTACGGTACACGCATTACAGAAATGCTGCTTATATTTTGTTTTGTTGACATGGTAAATTACCTGCCTTGTTCACTGTAATACATACTTTTAAATTATCTGTTCAGATTTATCATCTTAACCATATTTATTACACACATGTAGACACCTGTTTTATAAAACACACCAACTGTGCCAGAACAGCCATGGAATTCTCTGGCTCTCAGCCAAGAGGAAACTCAATGCAAGCTTTGCTGAACTGTCCTAAGAAGTCTTCAATTTTGTAATGAGATCACCAGCCAAAGTAAAATACATTTTATGATTTGCTAATCTCCATGTCAAAAAAACCCATAAAGACAAAATACTAAGTTTTGGTCATTTGGCCATTATTACAAAGATGAAGACGAAGACTAACACTTCTTTTCTTGTGAGAAGTGGCTGATATCTTTGCTGTCAGTCTGGTCCCCTTTTACATAAACATTTCAGTCTTATTTGTAACAGAGGAAGCAGTCAAAGGCAAAAGGAAAAAAAAATGGAAAAAACCCAAATTCTCAGATGAATTTAAGTAACACAGGGCTTTCCACACTCTAATGCCTGTTTCCAGGTACCACCCCAACATTAGGAGGTATCTCCCACAGTAGACACCCTTCTTTGAGCCACTGGTGGAGGCCAAGTGGGACACCCCACCCTCTCCGACATTTCAGGTATCACTGGGAATCAGCCTGTCAGTAGCTGAACCAAGACATTAGTTGCATTCCCAAACATGAGACTGTAATCAATCTAAGGAACCTTCATGGTTCAGGTTTGGTGTTGAAAAGCCTTCTCTGCTAGGAGTCTCGTGGGAGTAGTTAATGACTGTTACCTCTGGGGGTTTCCACACACACCCTGCTTCCAAAAGGCTTCTGTGATCCTGCCTACCAAGATAGCTGCATTGATCAATGCATACTTTGGCACTGTTGTAAGTGGACTGGCAAGTATCCTTCCAAGTACAGTTGTTTAATGAAATAAATCAAGACTAAAAGTTCAAAAGCTGCATTCAGTTTGCCTTTACTCATTGTTTTGAAACTTTCTGACGGGTGAAGTTTTGGTTCAGGCCATCTCTGCAGTGCATAAAAGATAATTTACCAAACAGATTTCAAGGTCTGCTTCAGCTTCAAAGGTCAGTTACTCCAGCTCTACAGCGAAGCTCTCACACAAAGCCAACAATTCCTTATGAAATTTTCAGTGATTAAGAAGGGTGTGTACATACAGAAGACTTAATGTTGTCTCCTGGCCAAACTAGTTGGAACAGCCCATTTTCACATTTGCAACTGTTTAAATATTTCACCAGTATTGCACAGAAGTATATGGTACCATCTACTTGTTCAAAGTCAGGATTGTTCAGATAGAGGAAATACAGCCTTATTACAGTATAGTGTAATGGCCTTTACCACGTGCATTCCAAATTCTTCTTGTAATTGCAAACAATGATGCTAGGCATCCTGAAATTGTGTCGACAATATTGTTATATTGAAGGCTGAGCTAATGGATTTCTCTGTAGAAGTTCACAAGAATAGAAATCTATTTCCATTCCTACTATGCAAGAAAATGTTTTGTTTATTTAGTGCTAAGAGGAACAATGGCCCAATTCAGTCTCAGGGCAAGACTGATTTCCAGAGGTCTTGAGAAAAAACTTTTCATTAAACAAGTATTTTGATGTCTGTGTGTATGGGACAAATAACCCCAAACAGAGGAGAAGGTAGGAAGGAAGTGAAGACATCCCTGAGGCACAGTTACTGTGGGACATTAACAAAAAATGAGAGAAGTGAAAAAGATACTTTTGGGCAAAGCATTTCTTAGAGCATGTGTGTAAGTAAGAAGTAAGCACTTCTAAAAGTAAAAAAAAAATGGTTTAGTAGCAGTGCTTTCTGTTGTTTTTTTAATTTTTTTTTTATTTCCACCACATAAAAAAAAATCCCTCTTTCTTTGGCATTTGTGAAGATCCTAAAGAGCAAATTTTGATAAACTTACCACTATAAAGAATAAGATGATTGTTACATACTGACCACTGAATGGTCCATAGATATCCATAGATAGCAGTGACGTATCTCTAGTAAAGATGCTTCAACCTTAGGCAAATAAAAAAAAATTTTAAAAAATTAAAAAAAAAATAATTTGGAATTAAGTGCTCACAGAGGAAATTATTACCACGCTGATCTAGAGAAATATTTCAAAGTTCAGTTAAGAGCTTTTCTTAGATTTTAGACTTCACTTTGCCTTTGCTAATTTATCTTATTCTCCTTACGTTTCCCTAGTAAGGCTGTGTATTAAATATCATGTCCTTTTTATACAGTAATTAAAAAAAAAAAAAAAAGAATAACAGAAGCATGCTATGATGCTAGAAAAGAACAGAGCAGACTGCCTTACAATATATATATTGCTTGTATTGCTTGGAAGAGCTACAATGAGAGAATAAAATAGTAGCATTATTAATACATTTAGCAATGAATAATCACAGGTCTAAGGATTACCATTATCTGGTAGTGCTTAAGCTCACAAGTAGGATAACAAACCATCTCATTTTGCAATGGCACTGTCAAGCAATTTTATGAAAATATTTTCGTATGACTACTCTTTTAACAGTTTTGTGGAAACTGCAAGTGGGAGGGTTTTCTTTTCAAGAGTTTTGCTTTGTTGTGAACGTACAGTAATTGTGTTAGCAGTCCTGCTGAAAACAGCTTAAAACCCGGCATTTGCTATAAAACTGCAAATGCAAGTCTGTGAACTTCTCGAAACATAAGAAATAAGACAACTGAAATTTGGTACTTGGTATCTCTAGTTAGTAACTCCAAAGCGATCTTTTTCTATCTCTAAAATTACAGCTTAAATATATAATTATAGCTACAATATAATTATTGCTCATTTTGCACTTTTACAAATGGAGGACAATGTCAGAAGGCAGTACCCCTGACTGCAAATATATTTTCTCATATTCATAATGCTTCCAACCAACATAAGATCCTTAGAACTTCCTCTATCATAGCATAGTAAAAAATAAATTAATACCTATTAAACTTGGTAATTAAGTTCTGATCACAAAAATAAAGGTTTGATACGCTTTCACTGAAATTATTTTTCCCAAAATATACCAGGATTTTTTTTTTGTAAATATAACTGTCACATCAAGGAGTTTACTGAGAGCAGGATCCGGCACTTATATTTTTTTAATGAAGGGCAAAAAAAAAAATTAATCTGTTGCACTAAATAAAAACCTAACACTATATTAATCTGCATTACTCAGTAAATTTACCAAGGTCCATTCAGCTATTTGTAGTGTGCTTGGTCACTGTCTTCTTGGACATCCAAGAGTCATGCGCAATCTGACAACTAGGAATGGTGAATCCACTCTCCAAGACAGAAAAACCAGCAAGAAGTGCCACATTTCCAACAACATCTGAGAAAATTCATGTAGCCGTAGCAAGGTTAAACATACTCATGGTCCAAATCTATGTGTTTAAACAGCCCTAATCTAAATGTATGGAAAAGGTAATCAGTAAATACAAACCCTTTAACTGTTTAGGGCAAACAGTATTATTAAGTTGTGTTTCCATTTAATCTCATAATAAGACATAAATAAGTCTCAAAAAAATGATCTCTGTTGGAACAAAACTACTTTTGGCAGCTGCAACTGAAATGGCTAAAATCCGAATACCTTCAGAGATCACCAAAACCTTCAGCGAAAATTTCAATTTCTATATTCAGTTAACTGGCAAGTATCTTGAGAGTAATAACAGTCTACCTCTTTGCCCTAGGACACAGAAAATGTAGATCTGTATAACCATATATCAGAACATATGTGTATGATTATTACTATATAGAGAACAGTGGCTTTCAGATCACTGTAAATTTTTATTAAAATAATGAAACTGCTTGTAGACGTGCAGACAGATAACATAATGTAATGTTACCTTACAGATGTATAATTTGAGTGCTGCTCAATCAAAAGAAAGCTGTCACAACGCCCAACACGATACAGAACAGTCAAAGGCTTTATTCTTCCTGTCAAACAATTAACTGCTGCTTTTTTATAACTGAGTGTATAAATTGCAACAAAATGACCTTATATTCAAATTTACACCGGGGCTGAAAATTCAGAGCTAACACAGGTAAACAATATGATCGTCTCCTGTAGAATATAATAAGTAATTAATTGGGGAGAAAAATTAAAAATCACATGCCCAAGTACAGGACAGAGTTCCTGCAACACTTGCACCATATTTACTTTAAGCTGTGTTCACCTTGCATGAAGTAGTGTTGTTTAAAATGAAAACGTCAGCAAATCTCAGAGCTCCAAGGCTAAAATCTGGCATCAAAGAATGAAAAACAAAGGGACTATTTCAGTTTCAGATGTGCTTTTCAGGAACTGAGCTTGCTCTGTGTTTTCGTTACAAGCTGCTGACACCCTCCCTCTATGGGAAACACGGTTATTTCAGACTCTTATTGCAGCAAGCAGCTCTGGCAATTCCCTCTGAAGTTCTGGCCCAACATTGGGATGGCCTCTCCTTTTTCCCAAAGGGAAGCAGGAATACTGCATACAGCCATCATCACTGACTCATCATAATCTTTCCACTGGTGGCAGAGGTTGCCTCCTCTCCTCGCAGTCACCAGACCTGCCTGCAAACTGGGATTCCACTAGAGGAGGAAGACTCTGGTGCCACCTTCTCCCCACTTTTCCTGGCCAGGGATGAGCATCCCAGTCGCTCTGTGTGCCAGGCAGAGAGAGGTCATGCAGGGATGCTCCTCCTGGGGGAAAGGTCAGGAGGACAACACACCTTGGTTTCAGCCTGGCCACCTATTTGTACACAAGACAAATCCTAGCCCAGAGTCAGTAGAAAACACTAAGCCTAAAACCACTCTGGTCACGGTTCCACCACAAGGTGTGATGATCTTGCTGTGGAAGATGATCACCTTCTAGAGATGTAGGGAATTGAAAGCATTTATTTTAGGGAAACAAGAATAATTTTATTTTAAGAAATTAAGATTACAGGCAAGTGTTAAAATTAAGTTGAATCCAAACACTGAAAAAATGCTGGGTTTTTCTTCCCTAAACAAAATTATGTGTACATAAAAGGCCACCGCTATGAAGCGAGAACAAGCTCTTACATGGTGATGAGTAGCAAAATGCTTTTGGCAGTATTTATCCAGTATTAATGAGCAGATAGAGTTAAAAAAGAACCAACAAACCAACAAAACCAAAAAGACAGCACACTAGAAACCAAAAAAAAAAAAATCCAACAACAGGAAGCGGTATCATCTCAATGAAAGTCATGATTAAAGCTTTTAACTCAACTATGAGCCTTCCCGATTATTTCCAGCACTGAGTAACATCCTGGATTTAGCAGCACTGACCTTCACTTTCAGTTCCCTGCTGCAATGCTGTTTGCTAGCAGAGAAGCAATCTACAAATCAGAAGTCTGACACATATGCAGGGCAGACTTCAAGCAAAGGACCATTGTCACAATGAGGAACCTACCATGAATAATTATTGCACTTATTATTGCAATCATGAAAGATCTGACTCATGAAGCACCTGATGCAATGTTTCAGGATACAACCACTCGCTTATACACAAAGCACACCTGGACATCTTACCCAGCAAATAGAGGCTTAGTAATGCTACGTGGTTTTACAAAGAGAAACCTTTGATATTGTATAGCCAGAGCTGCAGAGCTAAGAGGAAATTGGTTCTTCTATCATTATACATTTGTCTTCCCCTTCTGTGGAAAAGGGGGAGACATACCCACTCCTCCTTAGCATAATGTGCTTTCCATGTAAGGGTAAAACATTTCAAGTATTTGGGGCTACAACCTTATGCAGTACTCAATACTCAATAGCACTGGTCTGTGCCCCAAGGAACCCAGACCAGGTGGCCAGCAGGGACTGGTCACCTGCATCCCGCCCAGCACATGGGTACCAACCGGTGCATCTGCCTCTGGGGTCCTTGTGAGCATCACAGACTCAGCGACACCCCCCTTTCTGAGCAAGGCATGGGGATGCAGAGCCACAGGCAGAGCAAGGCTGCACTGTGTTCACACGACTGCAGAGCCAAAAGCCCTCGTGGTCCCTCAAAACAATCCTGCTTTAAATAATGCTGGCAACACAGCACTGCAGGGGTACAACACTGGGAGAACCCTAGTGAGCAATGCCAGTTTTGGTGGTTCTACAGGTTTTAGAGGGAAAAGGTGTCTGTCATTGCCAAGCCACTAAGGATTAATACTAGAAAACAAACATTGAGTTACAGAAATTATTCACAGAAGAGGGGCAAAAAAAGTGCAAGGGAGTCAAACTGCATCCTTCATAAACAAGAAGCCAACTCAATTTAACTGCAGAACTCAGCAGCACCCTAACTACCAAACCTTCCCAGCCTCGGGCAGCCTGGGCAGGCAGGAGTCCAGAAAGTGATAAAATTATAATTTAAAAATAAAAATTAACCTGAAATTTAAGAATATACACAAGTCTCTTTTGATAACATAAAGGAAGTTCCTTTATGAACATATTCCCAAGCTGAACACATATTTTAACTTGAAATAGAGGGTATGTTTTGTAAAAGCATTATGTAGATGCGAAGCTGTGTTTATGTAACCCAATTTATCAGAGAAACACGTTGCATCAAGTTTGTAAAATATTAGAGATAAAAGTATAATCATTGAAATATTTGCATATTTTGTAGTACAAAGAAATAATGTATGCTAACAGACTATGTGTTGTCACATTAGCTTCAAACAAATAAGGAAATAAGGGTTGATTTATTACTGTGTGTCTCAAGCTGTAGGATGGTAAAATTCCACTGACATCAGTTTCAATAAAGAACTAGTAAAAATAATGGAAAAAATCCTAGTGATTTCCTAATTCTGAACATAACGTGGTAGAATATAAGGTGATTAACTTTATGAAAATAATTTAAGAATTTATTTATATTATTTAAAGGACTGACTTCTAAACCTGTATTTCTTAAATCTGCACTTTATAAAAGTGCTGACATGTCGAGGGTGGCACACAATGTCCTTCAGAAATAACAGATCAATTGAATCCAATTTAATGGCAAGACTCAGTGGCAGCTCTGTCTCAGGAGGCCGGTTACCAGCTGCCTGCCCTGCTCCTGCTGCCAGCCACATCTCCCAGTACTTTTCAGTTTGATTTTTGACCCCACCACTACCACTGGGACACTCTTCAGCATCTGACAGTTTTCTCCCAACTTCCATCTTTAATAAACTACAGATCAGTTTGTCGATCCTCCCATGGCGATGTTGGCCTTGGTCAGCTCAAACAGCTTTCTCCCCTCCCTTGTGCCTCACTGCAGCAGGCAAGGAGGGGAAAAGCAGGAGGAGGAAGGAGAAAATAAACTTCAGCATACACTTACACACATACCTTTACGCACACGTGCATTTATGTGTACATAAAGATGTATTGATGTGTACCTAGTATACCTAAAATCACGTTTACAAACACGGGATGTATATTTATAATTAGAAATTAAAGGCAGAGTCCCGAATCCACAGAATTTTCATCTGCTTTGGTTAATGACTCCAAATTTTGCTCCCTGTTCACGTGAGGCAATTTTGGAGCAAAACAGCATACATTGAAGCTCCCTGGCAAACCAAACCCAACAGCTGTGGTTTGATTCAGTATGTTGGTTGTGTTCAATAAAAGCCTCATGAAAATTCTCTGCGTATAAGCCAATGCCCATGAAGGGCATCAGGAAGGCGTGCTCACACCACCGCGGGGTTAGGTTTAGTGCGAGCAAGCAAAGGAAACGATACATAAAAAAGGTATCCTATAGCCCTGACTGCATCCAGCAGTAGGCTCACATTGAGAGAGCTAAAGAGATTTAATAGATCAGTTTTAAAATAGTTTCATCTTTTTCAGAGATGGCAAGTAGATTAATAGAGACTTTATTTCAAATAGTATAGCTAAGGCCATACAGCTCCATGCGTAGATGACCCTCAATAAGCAAGAATGTCTTCTTCTAGTTAAAATCAATCTACTGTAAACAGATCAAGTTAAACCAAAAGAAGACTCAATGCAGTAAAAGACTGTCAGCATATTCCTTCATAATTCCACAGCTATTTTGGAATGGCACACACCAACCACAAATTACAAAAAACCATTACATTCCCAACTATGTATTTGTATCTATTTTCTCAGTCCCTCACCATAATGAAGCTTTCTCCCATAAATGTCATGCAATTGTAGCATCCTGGATTTCATTTTACAAAGAACATGGATGTTTCTGTGCAGTAATATTCCTTGTGGAAGTATTAGCAGGTTATTGTTCCATTTATGTGTAACTTTAAAATTAAAATTTTAAAGAGTTGTAGAAGTTTTAGACTAATGTTTCTTTATGCCATGATAATATGAAAAAAAAATCTACAGTAGAGGCATAAACCCAGGTAAAATTGCTGACAAAGTCTTAAATACCAAAAAGCAGCAAAAAGTCCTAAATCTAAATGTAAAACATAATTTTAAAAAATCAAGTTATGATGTGATTTCTTAACAGAAATCATTAGCTGTGTTAACATTTGCAGCATATGATGGGTATTAAGCAGAACACATTTTCATTTGAGTGTAGCAGTTTGGGACTTTCCTCATATGACCTTCCTGGCATATTGCCGCGGCTCAGCTCTTGCTGACATTTAATCTGAACATAATCCCTGAAATCTCCGTGCCATAGCTGGGTTGCATGGGAATGATTCCCCGACAACATACACAGAATTTTGCCGTAAGTTTTATTTTCAGCTCGTTGCTGTTCCCCTACCTTCACAGATGGTGCAAATTATTTGATTGAATAAATAATCCATATCATTTATTTCTTATAGAACAATACTGTACCTAAAAGAAAAAGAAAAGAAAAGGAGTCCAACACTTTTTATTTCAGTTGTTTTTCTATTGATGGCTACCATATTTTTAATAGAGCAGACTCCAGAAAACAAATAAAATTCAGCAGCTGATGAAAACCCTGGGTAATGAACTGCAGTGGCTCAAACAACCCCATCGGCTCTAAACAGGAGCAAGACCACACTGCAGCAGAGGGATGAAGGTTCCAGCTGAGGGTACTTGCACTTGATTGTGGTCGTCTGAGTGAGCAATTGCCTTCACAAGAGAAGCATACACTTACAGAGGTTTTTTCACATTCACAGATGCCTCTGATCTCTGAAGCCAACTGCCTTTTTGTCATGAACGCTATGAGAAGTCACAACGTCCAAGATTTCCGCATCTGTGATTTTTGGCACTTGTGCAAGGGTAGGGACAGAATAACTGATCTCTGAACAACACTAATGAAACTGAGGCAAGAGAGAGCAATTTGTTCTGCAGGGAAGTGTAGAAAAGCCCAAAACTCACTGCAACAAGATGAGGGTGGGTTTCTCACTATTTTCTGTGCAGTCAGGATTTCACAAGTATTTTTCCCCAGCATTCAGGCAGGAGCTAGGTAGCCAAAGCAGCACTGGCTTTAATCTTGCCTAATGCAGATCCTAAGAGCAGTAAATCATACAGCAGTATGAGCTCCATCATGGGATGGAGAGACCTACCCATTGACCTGCATACTTAGTTCAGCAACAATTTAAGTGTCATTATAGTTCCTGTGAGCTACCAATGGTCTACCTATATTTGCTGTGGTCTGATTTCTGCATGAAGTAGAGATTGGCTCTTATTGAGACTTCTTATTTCCTGAGTGATCCCAGTATTTTCCCTTTCCTATGTAGCATAAGTAAATAAAACTACCAACAAAGATTAATTACTCCCTGCAAAAGATGAACTCAATTTAATACAGTATAAAAGGATGACAGATAAAGTAATTGTAAATTTTCTAAACTCTTAATGTGTAGCAGAAAACTTCCTTTGTTCAGCAGACTCTTCTCCCTGTGCATAAATGCCTTCCCACAAAGACACTTCCTACACAGAGCTGACCAAGCTACCAAGGACCATGATTCCGTGGGAAAAGAGAAAGTGCTCTGAAGCACTCGTAAAGGCTTATTATATTACCTCTGAGTTACTTCTAATGCTAATCTCTTCATACATGTAAACACGTATCTTATTTCAAAGGTATTTCTTTAGGTTGGGGTGCAGAAGACTTTTCAGTTCTCCTCCTGCTCTTCACAAAAGCTAGACTCCAAACAAAAATTGGAGCTACTGATACAGTCTTCTGCTTCCTGCAACAGAATGTCTTGATCCAACCGTCAGCCACTTAAGTCAATGAGGAGCTGTTAGTGCTTGGGTTTAGGCCACGTAAGAGTGAGAAACTGAGAAACATGTTTTTACCTGGGCTTCAGCCAGGTACGGTGCCACCACTAATGAGTGGCTGCTATAACGAGACCTTTTAAAACCGTCATTTGTGAGATATCAATCAACGAACACAATGCTCACCCCATCCCCATCTCAAAGAGGGAAAAAATTATTGCAGCTTTATCATAAATATTTTTAGGTGTTCTGGTGCCAGCCTACTGCCAAAGGAATTCACTGATAGGGAAGGGCAAGGTCTGTTTGCAATGCAGTGCTTCCCAGGGAGATGCATTTCATGACTCCCAACCAAAGCCTCCAAAACACCTCCAGGGTAGCAGTTGGGCTGGAGCTGCCCCATCACGCCCTTCCACTGCAGCCAGTTTTGCTTATTTTTGCAGCTGGCACTACCAAAGGCTACAAAAACTTGTAGTCAGCACAATCCCTTCCAGATTGACTTTTCAGTCTCTTCAGCTAATAAATACTGAGAGCAGTGCATAGACAAGGCAACAACAGTAAGCACACTTTACGTAGCAGGCACTGCACCTCCACCCTTTTCTTCTTCATAACAATTCCTGTGCAATTGCTACCATCTAGCCTCAAAAGAAAACTGCCCATCAAACAGTTTGTAAAAACATCATTCCACCTAGCACCAACACAACAAAATCCTATTTGCTCAGTGCTTCTAATCCCCTTGGTAGCAGTGCTGTACATGAAGCGTGATGAAGAGAAGATACACTGGTTAGCCCCATCACTCAGGGTGTTTTTTTCCTTTGTTGCTCTGGAAGCATCAAGTACTGGCTCAAGGGCTTAAGTCTGGATGGTAAATACATGTTGAATGTGCAGCCAATCCTATCATTTTCAAGACAACCCCCCCCTGTCTGTGCAGCCTACAGCTACTACTGATGTACATCCCACTAGCACACCACATACTACCTACATGAAAAAATACTTTCAATGGTGACTGAGTGAGACTACAGTTTTAATAATGTCTCCATTTGCAACTGAAAACTCAGAAAACAAAGTCAGGGTTATAAAAACCAAGGGTTATAAAGAATACTACATATATAGGTGTACCTTACAGGAAGAATTTTTGGAAGAACATGTTCAGCCAAAGCATCAGCAGTGCTCAGGAATTCAGTGATCCCTTCCAACACAGAAATGCAGAGGGCTTTACAAAGTAGAAATACCTCAGAGGCAAGTAAACACTGCTTATTTTCAAGTAAAGTGTCACAAATTAAGTCTGAAGAGTGAACTACAAATGTGAAGCTCAAAAAACATCCATGTGTGCATGTAAATGTATGATCTTTATGTGCAATTATTGTGGCCCTGTGTGATAAGTAACTATATACATACCACAACAATTATTTACCCAACTTGCTGTTGTGGGCCTGTGACAACACTGGCTTTGTGAGATACTGCTGTACCTCTGCTTGAAAATGAGCTGCACGATGGGAAATCACTCTACAGAAAGCTCACTCGAGCTCACAGGATTTAGTTTTGTTTTCTTGCTAGCTCGACATAAAAACTTGAGTTGTGCCCCTAACCTGACTCTTATTCAAAGAGAAAAGGATGGAAGTGGTGCTGTGAGCCTAAGCAGCCAGCCCACAGGGAGGAGGTGGTTTAATATTGTGGATAACACCATTAGCGATGCAGTGGAAGTTAATGATCTTTAAGGTCCCTTCCAATTCTATGATTTCAGCATCCTCATCTAAGGATGCTCATCTCAGCTATACCAAGAGAGACCGATATAATGTATAAAATGCTCTAGGATACAGAAGTTTGGGAGGAAATGGCACATCCAGCTCAAACATGCACCTCTATACCCTTTTCCCCTACAAACCATGGTTACCTTTTCAATAACTCCTGCTGAGAACAGTCCCTCTCCCACACCATCCTGCTACAGGTGTTATCTAGAGTGTACTAGTTGGCAGAGGTCAAAACCGCATCACAGAATGTGCTAGAAATTAAACAATATGGACAATCATAAGATACAAATCCTGGCCCTGGTTAATTTACCACTGCAGACAAAGCAATGGTGAAGCACAGTGGAAGTGAAGTCTGTCAAGCCCATCCCTGCAGTTAAAACGCAAACATCAGGAACAGGGTGGCACAGCAGGATCAAAGACTAAGTCTCCAAAGTTTAGTCCCGTAGCTGCAACGGCATGGTGTTAACACCACAAGAAAGCAGGAAGCACAAATAACTTCCAAACACAATCAACTATTTATCTGAAAATAAAGAGGCTAGAAGATGAGTGCTACAATAGATATCAGGGCACTGGCAAAGGCAAAGTGTGAAATGGATGCTTTCCAGCATTCAGTTTAGGAAGACAAACATTGTTTCACAAATTCACTGTGGCCCTGCTTATTTTCCAAGCTCCTCGAGTCATGCCAAAGGGCTTGGACTTTCTGAACATCCTGTTCTGTTTCCTCCACTGTTGGTCTGAGTCCCCAGTGCTAAATGTCTTTATTTCAGAGCCCCATTTTCTATCATTATATACCAAACTCCTCACTCTGTAGGCTTTGTATTTTACCTCTGGGTATGAGTGAAGACAAGCAGATTAACGAGAAGTCTGAACAGCACATTAAGTTACACCTATTTTAAGAGCCTTCTACAGTAAGCATCCCAAGACACTGTATAAAAATAAAACTACATAAATCATATTTAAAACTAACAAAAAGCTTGCAGACACTGGCATGTCTTGAAGCACAAACATAAAGATCAATGATTAAATGATTCCACAATTCCCCAAAGTCTCCAAGCTGGATGAACACAGACCATTTTACCTGTCATTGCCTCGATGCATTAGCAACCTGCTCAGACGTAAAGCTGAGGCATCTCTATGATGGGCTACTGGCAGGAAAAGTACTCCCCCCTGACAAGGGCAAGAAAACAGCTTTAATCTACAAGCACAGCTGGCCATTTCAAGGATTTCCTTAACGACTAAAGGCAAGGCCTCCTGCACCTCTCAAAGGCAGCTGCAGAATATATTTCTGCTCCTTTCTCTGCCACTCTACTGTTGCAGAGGCTCAAGCTACAAGTGGTCTCATGGGGATGACTGCAGTAGAAAAGACTCAGGCAGAGACAGGAACATCATCTCTCATCCTAATGACTATTTTGCTCCCAGATCTACTGCTCTTGGGACTCCACCAACACCACAAGAAAGAGAAACAAAGACCTTGGCATGGCTGACATACAGGGCTCCGTACAGACATACCTCCTGGCTGCTGGGGTGAGGTGACGTGGGAGAAGGCATTTCTCTTGGTATGAGAGGGAACTGCTGCTGCCAGGGAGTCTTTTTCTGCTGGTAGCATGGACAGAAACCAGTCCACTTGCTTCCTACTTCTCTGCCATAAGACTTCCCATCTTGCTTCCTTCCTCTTCCTTCCCATTGCATTGTTTCAGGTTGAGATCAAACCATTCAGAGATAGAAGGAAATAACCATGATCTTACTTGCTTCACATAACCACATTTCTACACTGTCCAGTCACAGTGCGCAAGCAGCCATGGGGCACAGCACATGCTCCTGCAGGAACCCTAGACCTCGATGACACCTTCAAAGCACCCTAGTAAGGAATCTGTGTGACCTTGCACTTGGTCTCATGCTTACCAGGAGCTGCTGCTGGCTGTCAGTCCCTATGTCCTGAGCCCGTGCAGCAGAGCTACAAGCAGCCGGCACAGTCTTGCTGTGCTCCAAGACCCCATGCCCTCCCCATGCCCTCCATAAGACCCTTTTCCAGGAATGCTCCAGAGTGGATCCTCACTGGGCTGAACCCTGTTGCTGTCTGGTAAATATCATTCCTGAGTGAAGCTCCCACATAACTCCTTCATCTTGCCCTGCCATTTTGAGGCAGCAATGTTTAAAGCAGTGTATAGATAACCAGCTGACGTTTACTGAGACTTACTTAGATTTCTTGAGATAGCTGAGGAGAAAAGAACCAAACGATGCCTTTGCAGCATCTTCAAGCAAGTAGTGTTGGAAGATCAGCATTGGCTGGCAAGCCCTACCAAACAGCAGCGTGTCTCACGCCAGATTCAACCCGACTTTAAAATGATGTATTTATTAATAGACATGAAAGAGGAAAAAGCAGCAAGGTTGCAACAGTGAAGTCAAGCTGAGGCCCAAGGTTCAACAGAACTTTAACCTGTTCACACTACTTTGTGTGCAGCTCAGGTGATAGCTAGCATGCCCATATTCTAGAATTTGTGGAATTAAAAAAGTTAAAAAATATTTTTAAAAAAATGTTGTGGCTGCCAACATAATGACATTAGTGAAAAGTATTGACTCTATAAATTAGCTAAAACCAGAGCTACAAACTTAGGGGGATATGGTATAACACCAATGTAAGAACTGGACATCCCAAACAATTTTTGATTCACTGTTGGAAAACAGCTCAAGAATATGCATGGGAAATCAACTGAACAGACAGAGCCGGGATAAAATGTGTTTCATTTTACGCTGAAGCTTCAGTAAAGAAGGCCAGCACAGAGAAGACTTCAATCTCACACCGCTCAAGCAAGGAATACTCTCCTCACCATCTGGCTGAGAAATCCCTTGGATTCCAGAGTGGCTTCTAATCACCAACAGGAAAGTAGGGGAACTATTTTAAGCAAGCATCACTAAAAATAAAATGGGAGATGCAATGAAAGGAAAAAAGAAAGTGGTCAGTGATAAATACAGTATAGAGATTTTGCTATTTATACTTTTAAGGCTATTTATATTTGAAAACTTTCCCTTTGAGACACTGACAGGCAGGCTTCCACATTCCTCAGTCTGGTATTCATTCAACTACACAGTATTTATAGAAACACGTAAAGGCCAACAGAAATAAAAAAAGACACTGAAATTAATTTATGTCACAATTTGGAGTTATTATTATCACCTCACGTTCAAGTTCAGCCACATACAAACAAAATATTTCCCAACATTACTCTGATACAGATTTTGAATGCTCTCCATGAAATTCTGCTTGAGCAATGGAGCACACTGTGAAAAAACTAATGCAACAGTTGACACGGCTTGACACTACTTACATTGCCAGGAGATAAGCTCTTTCAGCTAAACTTCTGTGCGTGCTTGATCTCCCAGAGAGCTGAAGACTTGATGTCATTCAGGACACCAGTGCATCACCTGTGATGACAAGGCCATGAGGAACCTATACAACATCAACTCATGACAGAGCAAATCTAAAGGGCAGAATTGAAGAGGAAAGAATCGCTGAGTGGGATGACTCATGAGAAACTGGCAATTTGCTGGAGAACCACTGAAATACCCTTCACAGTCCTTTCAATATTGTTGCATTTGGCTCTTCAAAAGCTAAGGCTTTTGAAAGGAAAATGCAACTCCTATTGTATATCTCTGGAGTTCCTCAGAAAATACCTACTGCATGTCTCCTTAAGAACAGATTGCATTCAGGAACCCATTTAGAAAATTTGTGTTAAGATGCATGCTGCTTCTTTAGTAACCTGGATGATTTAACTTAGTTTCGGAGTCAATTGACTGCTTTCTGCTAAAATTGAAATCAGTTATTAACTTTGTGCTTATGTCAACACTGTTTAGCCTAATTAGCTAGCTTTCCTCTCTAGCAGTCTTTTCCCTTGTGTATTTATTAAGAATTATTTTATCATGCCTCAGGTTTCACTTTGCTAGCCTATTCTGGAAAGATACAGGCTCTCAGAAATGCTTTTCTTTCTTGTAGCTCTTCTAGCTCAAATAGTTCTTGAGTTCAAACCCCAGAATTATATATAGTGAACACATGAAATTTCATTAAGTACATTGAAATGTCATTTTTCTTCCATGACCGTAAAATTTCCATGTCTCAATCACCTTCACATTACACCTATTCCGTTCTAAATTCATATTATATTCATATCTTTCCAGGGAATGCATTACTTATCCAATTAGGTCTGGAGATTTGTCTTGCTTTGACCTAATTTTCAACTACTTTCTAAAATATTTTCGCTACTTTTAAATGCCAAACTTCTCAGTCCAGACATCTTAAGTACCCACCAACCCCAATTCCTTAATTTCACAGCCTATTCTTTTGTGAGAAAGTGCCTTACTTATGGATTTACGTTTGCTTATGCTTGTATAAATTTAAATGGAACCAATTAAATGCATGCTTCATACAAACTTAATTTGTATGGCCAACTCTTCTATAACGTCCTCATGCTACATCAAAATGAAATCTGAGAGAGCACATCCACATCTTCAGTAATCTTTTTTACACAGAACTCATATTTGCTGCTTGTCACAGCTTGCACCCGAGACAGTCGATGTCCTAAGTTTCCAAGGGATTGCATCTACTGAGCCATTTACAGCTGTATATCTACATCAAAATAAACATGCCCAAGATTGTTGAGGCCAAACTGGCACAGAGAGATGCCATGCTGTTAAACTCTCTTACCCTCCCAAACTGTGTGGCTGCTTCCAAACCGCCTCCTGGGAATAATCCCAAGATAACTTTAAAACTTCACCTGCAAATAGTTCAGGTAAGTTCTCATAAACATAAACCAAGGGACAGTTACCAGTAGAGACAACAGATTTTCAGAGCCTGGGAATGCTTCATAGGACCACTGAAATTACTGGTACACACATCCATGCATGAAGACCTCTTGATACCCGCATGACCCTGAGTTCTTTTCTGGCTTGATATATTAATCTTTGTTTTGTTCCAATAGGGATGCTGAGATCTTTGTCTCAAGTTTCTTCTTCAGGACCATTTTCAGCTTTATGTTTGCACAGTGTTTCTTTGCTTCTGGAAAATAAAGCACAGTTCTTTCCCCTAGCTGACCTCTGCTGACAGATGTGTCTTTCCACCTAACAAAAAAAGCACATCTGAGTCTTCTTCATATTGCTAGGTATCCCAGATCTTCCCCTGCTGCTGCTCAACAATATTCTAACTTCTCCCCCAAGTTCTTTAATCACATCCTTGGGCTTCCTCAGCCTCAACTACCTATTTATCTCCATCTTACCCTCCTTTTTTTCTGGTGTCATTCTTCTTCTTTAGTATCATCTATTTCTCCATTTTCTCCTGAGTTCTCCATCATAACAAATCAGTCTTTCACTTGA
>VZTM01036000.1:84172-99000 GCA_013400555.1 Jacana jacana
TTTCTCCAGTATCAGTTAGTGCTAGCCTCTATGCTAGCTATGTGATTATAGCCACAGGGATCTGTAGACAGCTTCCTCAAAGACCTCTCACTTTCCAAGTACTATTTTTCTATACAGCTCCGCATTCAGAGCACCTTAACTGCTTCTTCTCTTCCCTCATATCTTTAGCTGCCTGACTCTAGCTGCATCTAAACTACTTTGGTATTCTCTCTCCTGACTTTTGTCAGGTGACATTTCTATGTAAAAATAGATCCTACCAGGTAACAGTATAGAAAGTAAATCTCCTTCTGTTCCTGCATCCAGTCTCGATGTCTTCTCTGCTATCCTTCATTCAGTGCTGCATCACTGCACATCCTTCCTTGCCTCTGCCTTCACAGAAAAAAAAAGCAGCCCAGACAAAACCCATCCAGATTCTAAATTGTCATTAAATGATGGTTTCCTCTGGCCACTGATTTTTTAAATTTTTGGCCACATCTGAAAGGCAGTTATCCACCCAGTCTAAACTAACTTCTCTTAGGTGAAAGGTTTCAGTTGTGACCAAAGGCAGAACACCTTCTTCATATGCCTCAGCTACAAGAAATTTAATGCACTACAAGAAATTTTATCTATTGAGAATTGAAAATAGGTCCTGCAAACACCAAAGAAAGGAAAAGAAGAAAGAGGAATTACACTGTAGGGTAGGAATTCTTGTACTTGACACTTTACTACAACTTTAAGAAAAATAGATGCCTACCTAAACAGCAGAAAACAAAGGAAGCAGGGGGAGGAATTTAATGTCAGAGATCAATAAACCCAGTTTGAATATTCTTCTGATAAGAGGCTCTGTACTGAAAGGTAACTCCTCTTACTAGTGAAATAGGGGCAAGAAAAAAAAGTTTACATGAACCTCAGACACAGAACATAACTATTGGAGTTTTCTTGCAAATTGGAAAATGGTTGCAGAAGCATGTGGCTGAAAAGGAAACAGAGATGAAGGTAACAAGGATGTCTTTTTGCAAATCAATGTGCAGACTCCAACCCTTGATTGTTCCCATCAAAGTGTGAAACCATGTCAAGGAGTTTGATTGTAAAAATCTGAAGTGCACTTCATTGTTTTATTCCCTTGAAACAACACAGATTTTATAGGACAAATAATAAGGACAGATCTTCAAAGGACATGTGGATGTGTAGGAACAGCATACAAAGCAGAGTGTTATTTCAACTTCTTTACTATATAATAAAAATAGCACTTTGTTTTCAGAATTGTGAGTTTATCATCAGATTTCTGTTTGGTGCAAGACTTTTCTGCACACACATGCAAAAAAAAGACAAGCAAAGAACTGCAGGAAAGCTTTGTGCCTTTAATGCTTTGGTTTATCTCCAGAACTTAAAATCCAGCAGTACTGCTAAGTAAATGAAGCACATGGAGACACAGACAAAAAGAGTCTGCTGACTGCTTTCATGTAAACAAGGATCCCAGTATCAAATTTAATTGTCAATAACTGGGAGGATTTTCAAAGATGCAAATGGACGGTAATTGCCAAGTTCAAAAGATACTCAAGGTTGGCCTAAGTGATCTAATTGCTCCTGTAAATCTACAGTTCCTGAAACCTATGCAGTCTCCTTCACTGTTGTTAAAGATTTTGGAACACTTATCCACTATAAACACTATACTAATTATAATTAATTACATTAATTTTCTCTCATAATTTCCACAGTGATTTTCCTAAAACGAATCAGGCCAAAAATACATTCAAGCAGGTATTTCCTCTGCTAGGTCACTAAGGCAGGCTGTTGTACCTCACCTACTGACTTTGGCAGACTTCTGCCTAAAACTGATTTAGGACATAAGTGGCAATGAGTTTGAAGGTAGTTTGAAGGTGTTTTTTTTTCTTTTGAATCACCATAAAAACACTGTGAAGTCTGAAACTGCTAGACATTTCTCGCCAGAAAATGTCTCCAAGTCTCTGAGAGTATATCACCACCAGTAAGGTTGGCAGTTCGGGGAGTCTCACACTTCACCTGACTGCACCAGCCCCACCTGAACTACTTGCAGAAAACCTATGAACACCTTTCTGGCAGACCACATTTATCTGCGGTCTCTGTGAGAAAGTGCAATGCACAAATCCATGGATCCCAGCAAAAAAAAATAAGAATCTTCTAGCTGACTTTAAATTAGGGACATTTTTTCCCTTAACAATGCTGGCAAAGGTGAAGTCCCTCCCTCTGACAAGTGCCTGCCGTGCACTGGCCATGCATGTAATAGAAAGATGTATTAGCATAAAAGAAAAAAGAAGATATATCACAGTAAAAGCCTACAACATTAATTCCATACTTTATACAAAATTTATGGAGACAAAACGAAGTGCAAGCCTTTCATGATTACTTCTAAAACTTTAGAAATCTTCCTCTGAATTCCCAGTGTTGCTTGACTTGCTTTTTAGACTAATTTTTTGCCAGAGGTGCTGTATAATTGTTTATGCCTCATCTAGCCTGAAGTGGAAGTTGAAGTTCAACAAATAAACATGCAAATGTTTATTGCAATCCTATTTAAGAAGTTCCCAGTAGATATATTTCTAGCACTGGATTAAATGCCAGTAGGATCAGATTTTTTGAGAGCCAATTGTGAGGGCTAAGAAACCTGCGTAAAGAAAATTCTGAACAAGATTCCAAAGATAAATCCTTTTGTTATGAAAAATATTTGAAGAAGTATGCTTAACGGGGAAATATGGCTGACTGGGTCAGTACTGAACTACTTGCTGCACATTTACATCAATAAAAAGCATTTTTCCCACCAGTGGGAGAATTTAATTGCATGGGATACATGAAAAAAAAAAAATCCCTCGTGAAAGGGCTCTTACCATTCTAGTCAAAGTGGATGTCTGAGACTATGTCAGCGGACAAACCGAAAATACAAAAATAAAAGATGATTAAAGATAGTGTATCTTCACCTAGCAATTGTTAACTATGTGTTCCAGCCAGAGAAAACACTGGGAAAGCTACTGGAGGAGTTTTCCTTTGGCTCAGGGAACAGATGAGCAAGAGTTCTCCTAAGGCACTGCTTACAAAGCCAAAAGCTGTTAAATTCAGCAGTGGCTAAAGCAAGTTACAACACAGTCTGCTCCAGCCCTATGTGGCCAGAGCCAAGCTGCAGTATAATAACATTTAGGGGAAAAAGGAGAGAAAGTGGAGAGAAAACATACCTTATGGTTTTATCCATGGTCTGAGCCAGACACACAGAACTGTCTCAAGCAAGTCAGAATCTGGAGGCAGAAAAGGCTTTCTGCTCAGAAAGTGCTCACCTCCAGCAGAGCAGGTTTCACAGGGGTATTTTCTACTGTTTATTCAACTAAGTTTTCAATTTCCAAAGAATAAAGATACTTTCTTTGGAAAATTATGCCACTTGCTGCCCATGAGGATGACTTTTCCAGGCCAATAAATCGCATCTCTCCTCTAGACATGCATTTTTTTCTCAGCTAATCTAATTTTTCCTATATACCACTCTACTATCCCCAGCATTTTGATCAAACCATTCTCACAGCACTGCTTTCTCCATGCCCCTCTCCCACATGCAACATCTCTCCTTGCTCATTTCTTCATGTCCATGGTTCATTTTCCCTTCTCTTCTCAGAATTTTAGTTAAACCACATAAAATGAAGCATAAAGACGAGAGGGAAGTTTAAAAAGCTGCTGAAGTGAAAAACAGGCTGGAATTGTGAATTAAGGACTGTTTTCTGGTCAGCTGTGCAGCTACAGCTCATTGCATAAGCATGAGCGTAAAATCATTCTGCAGCTTCAAATAACTCCTATTTGTGTAATTTCCGCTTAATTTAAGAATTAACTGGAGCAAATTGTACTGGCATTTTAAGGAAGGCAGAAAAAGTTAAGAGAATCTAAAAGGTTTTGATGCAATGAGTGCAATACTATGCCACTCAGAACCAGTATTTAGGATCCCATAAGAACAAGAAATCACTGCAAGTTCTGTTCTAATTTTATTTTAAGGAAGCAAGATGTAACACAAAGAGAATTATGAATGATAACACATTTTTACTGCAGTCTCGTGTTTAACCTCTGCTTCTTCCTACATGTGAAGCATTTGCCTTTAGACAACTTTTGGAAACACAGCACAGCAAATCCACCCACACAGAACAGGAACCCACCAGGGTCCTCCTTCCATTTTCCCACTGAGGACAGGGTGATGAAAGAAGTGAGCACTCCCTGTCATCTTCACTTATCACTTGCTGCCAGCCAGGATGGAGCTCTTCCCGTAAATCTCAGTACTTTCCAATCAGTTCATTTTCAGAAATGCAATTTTGGCTGGAAAAAAAACACTACTCCCTACATCTCAAGAAATTCAGAGCTAGTGGACATCTGCACTGTGGCTACTTATCAGGAAATCTTGATGAGTTAGTACTGTCATTGTATTTTAAAGTGGCTCTACATTGAATTTTTCACTAGTCTGTATGTCTTTATATTTTACAAACCCTCTCTGTAACTGTGAAAAGTAATGCCCTCTGAATCAGCCCTAATTAGGGGGTGAGACTAATGTGTATTGTTAGCATCGTAATATAAATTAAGTCAGAAATGTCAAAACTCGTCATAACTGCTTGAAAGTTTTCACTCCAAGTACTACACATCTACAATAACTAAAGGACACATTTTAAGGACCGATTTTAACCTGACATCCTCACAGTCAGCAAAAATTCTTTTCTGTGGTGACAGTCAGATGTGGCAGAGAACATTCTCCTTTGCTTCTGGGTGGCCATTACAGAAACCTGCTGCCTTTCTGTGAGGGGCACACGCACTTCAAGTCTAAGTTCAGAATGTACAATTTCCCTCCCTGAAATTTTATTATGTTACCTTTACTCTGCTTCATTGTTTTTGTTTTTTTTCTGTGATTATTAAATCAAAGAAGGGATGACTGGTTTTTAAATTAATTTGTGAAAGGACAATGAAAGATGCTGATGGCTAGAAGGATGCAAACGGGTTTCTAACAGATCAAAAGAGAGAGAACATTAATGAGCAGATGTGTCCTGAAAGTTTTCTTAAATGCAACCATGATAACTGTCTCAAGACTGATTCATTACAAATACAGGTCTGCCCATCATGGTACTGGGGAAGAGCTCTTTCCAACTCTTGAGTAGGAAGGGAAACAGCAGAAGCAGCCTCAGTCAGCCATTCACATTTGAAGGAAAAATACAGGAGGCTCCCTCTTCAAACAAAAGCTCCTCAAGTGAAAACACATGAAACTGGAGTCCTTGTCTCCCATCCTCCTGCCTGATGAGGATCACAAGAGTTGCAGCTTTGGAGGGAAGCCATCTCTGAGTCCCACAACCACACACCAACTTCACAGGTACCCAAAGCCCACAGAGACCTCACATCCTCCAAGGGCCAAACTCTTTCTGCTTTCTCTCTACAGAGCAGCTCAGGTAACAAATATTCCCTGCACACAATATCCTTTTGTACTCTGAACAAGTGAAACCCCTGAATAAAGAGCCCAGTATACCATATAAGATCAAGGAATTAGAAACCAACTGGTAAGTGCAGCTCTGGAGAGCCACTAGACCAGTCACTAAGTTTGCTGGCATGGTTGAGGCAGATTTGCGACTGAAAAGCAAAGCATTTGAGACTGTATTTCGTGTTTATTTTTCAATGTAATTTTAACTGATTAGTTCACCATACAACTCATATCAAATGTTTTTCTTTTTGGGTTCTTTTCCTTTTTTTTTCTGGGAGGAAGGGTTTTTAAACTTAGAGATAAACTGTTCTCTGTCAGGAATAAAAATCAGTCATCGATCCTGGCTGGCTGCACCTAAAATCCATTAAAAAAAAAAAAATTCTAGGATATAAATGCATTTGACTTTGAACTTCCTGCTAGATTGCATTTGCATTTACTTGACTAAAAAGTTAGAACTTCTACATCTCACACTGCCTAAGGGAACCAAAAATATTAGTGCTGATTAAATATTTATTTTGTAGCAACATGAAATCTATCATGCTACAGAAAATTACTTTAAATGATACCTCTTCAACAAGGCTGTGACTTAGAGCTTTTCCTCTTACTAAGTTACACTTTCAATAAAAATACATCTGGGCCAAGAAAACCCTGTTTTGTATTGGCAAAGCATCAGACAGCACCTTCTGGTTTGCCAACACAGGCAGAATCTTGTCTGACTGTGGGATGCTCTTAGATTTACTACCTTTTAGCAAAACTATTGAGAAGCACTGAAACATTCCAGCCCCTTTTATAGATTCTCAGTTGAATCTCATTAGTTTGCATGCTCTCAGTTTGCACACAAATACATGGCAGTCTTTGCCTGCCTCTCAGGGGAAAATTATTAGGAGAGTGTTAAGTCTCATGTTACTAGGACTTCATTACTTTTATAAGCTATGCTAAATAATTAAACTGCACTTGTCAAATAAGTGATTAGAGAACATTTTGTGCTGCAGCATATGTTTTTAGTGTCTGTTTACTTCAACTGACAAAATTAAATCACTCACAGAGTCTCTTGTACAACAGAGCACAAAACTGAGACCCTAAACTTTGAGAGGGGAAGAGTTGTGAGACTCAAAGGACAAGGGTATACAAAATGTCATTACAGATAGATACCCGGACAGATGAGAAAATCAAAACAACAGATCCAAAGCTTGCTCTTGAGGGTGTTCTCATTGTGAATGACCTAGAAGCAAATCTAAGTAACATCATTTAGATCTGTAATAGCTTCTAGACAGGCTTTCTATGGAGTCTCAGACCCTTCAAGAGGGCAAAAAGACAAAGACCTGTTGTTTATAGAGATTAGGGCTAATGACATTCAGCCAACATTGACTTTCTCAACCTTTAATCTACTTTTTTATCCATATTATTACTGTAAAATATGGGGGGACACGACTGCTAATAGCAGGGTACAGTAATCTGAAACATTCCTGTTGATCCCTCAGAGCTGAAATAGAGGGGCTATGTGAGAAATAGCAAAGGTAGAAAAATCAGACTAGTAACCTACCCCTCTACCACAACCAGAAGGCAAGGCCATTTCCGTAATGCCAAAAGATTAACAAAACTTCTGACACAGTGCACATTGTCCTGCCTGCCTCTGTTGGGCACAGGTAGGTCTTTGTGACCCTTCGGGTCATTCAGTGGGATGACCCACTCAGCCAAATGAAGCAGAGGTAGCCGAATGAACAGCAGCCTCTTCTGCCAATGGGAATTCATCTGTTTGGCCAACCTGGCAATTTTTCAGAAGCAGCCTTCAAAAGGTTACTTAAAACAAAACACTGTCCGGCTCCAAATCCCTCCTGGTAGCAGCCAGACATATGCTGCACCGGCCTGCTGCTGCTGGAGCCACATCCATTCTCCCAGGGCTGCAGCAACCAGCAGGACCTGCTGCCCTGAACATCGCCGTGATGTTCCAGTTGGACTCAGTCAATGAGTGCATACACACAATCTGCTATTTTTCAAATGTACTAGTCACCAAAAGCCACATTTCCGTTAGGCAGGAAAGAACATTCCTGATGCTCCTGTTCTCTCACGGCAGCAGAATTTCCCTGAATCAACACTTTTTTGCAAAGTTATGTAACAGTGAGCACAGCACACTTAACTCTCATCAGAGCAGACTTTGCAAGCACAGTGTAAGCACCAGGCTACTTCTTTCCACCAAACTGTGCTCCAACCCAGCCATGAATTCAGTAATTAAACAACTAACTGGTATATTTCTTGGAAGAGAACAGCAAGCTACCCAGGCAAAATCATGGATTCTTGCATAGGAGTTATTAGGTAAACAAAGTGCAGGAAACAAGATTCAAGAGCTTTTAAATGCAGTAAAAATGAGCTCTGAAAGCAAGCGCAGTTCTTCAATATAAATAACAAATTCAGGACTAGTATTGCATTGGAAGGGAGCCAAAGGAACTGCCGAGACCTCAGCACAACTCCTCACTTTTGTCACCTGGAATGCTTTTAGAGCATTGCCTGAACTGAAAGAAATGCCATGGAAGCTCTAGCGATAACCAAAATCAATTTCGCAGCCTTGTGTACCACTGTCCAGCAGAGGCTTTTTTTCTGTGGTATGGAAGACTGTTATCCTTTACATCAAGTGACTTAGCCACGAGCTTTCACACAGAAGAAAACAGCAGCAATTTGACGGCTCAAATACATTTACTAACAGAGAGAGAGCAATTTTCTTCCATGGCACAGTCTCCTCCACTCCTTTTCAGAACTGAAGTATCCATTAAAAGTGACTCAGTGGTAGCAAAAACATGTGAAAAAAAGACATTCTGAAGTTTGTTTTGAAATAATCTGCACAGTCAGTATTATGGCTATGAGGAATTTGTGAAAACCATGGATATGTAATATATTTCCAAGAGAGATGCTGCATAAGAAACTTCATACTAAACAATCACAACAGTTATTGCTCAGCCACCAGCCAAACATGTTTGACTCCTAACTAACCAAAGTCTTCTTTCCTTTTTACCTCACCACAGCTGCAAATCCCTTACCTGCTAGCAAGGGTAATTCACCTTTTTTGATCCTTTCCCAATCTCTTGCTCTCCTTCACCTTTCTCTTTCTCATGGATGTCTGTAAAAGCAGGTGTAGATTCCATGTGCAGAGACACACACTTGCTTATCTGAGCCACCTTCCTTTGGGTTATCAAACACAAGGGTATTTCTCATCTCTATTTTTTGTTTTCCTATTGTTTTAGTCTAAGAATTTTCCCAACTTGGGTTTAGACTGCCATGTGTACGCCTCATGTACAGCTTAGTCCAGGGAGGGAGAGCAGCAGGGATGATCAGAGTACAGAAAGGACCATGCAAGTACCAAGTGCCCACCACCTGCCAGCAGCTTGGGTATCAGGCATTCTGGAACTCAAAATCGTCCAATGTGCCTGGGCTCACCCTCAAATTACCCTGGGTCGCTCTAGTTTCTTAAAGTTTTATGGAAGAGCTGTTTCACAGGTCTTTCAATAGAGCCAGAATTATGTGAAAACTCTCATGAGTAATTTTATATGCACACAGCCAGCCAGCACAACTCTTAGCTAATGCCCTTGTCCATACCACCGTGGAGTTACACTGTGCAGTCCTGTACCAGAAGCTCTGCTACATAAGTCCAGTAGGATGACATAAGTCTGATCTCAATTTGCAAGATTTTGCACAGTAACTGACGGTCAGTTTTGGACATTGAAATTAATGATCTTATGAAAGTAACAAAAAGGAGTAGGAGCTATTATTGTTGAACACAGTGTTTCATGGTTCTTCTAGTAAAACAATTATTTTATTGATTGGTCAACCATTTTAATGCATTTGCTATGAAAAGGATCTGCTGCTTCTTATCTGGTGAAACAAGGATGCACTTCTGTGCAGCTGAGAACAGAAGGATGAATATCCTCCATGCTCTCTCAGTATCTCATGTAGACTCCAGAGCAAACACAGAAGTTACTTCTTCCTCATTTTTGAGCAAAGCAGATTATTTTATATGAGGAATTCTGCATAATCTGCTACAAATTTAACCTGCTCTTTCTACTCAGAGATGCTAAGATTTTGGATACTACATTTGCCTATAGAAATCCTGTGTTAAAGACAATGGCATTATGCTCTCAGAATATGAATTCTAAATAATGAATTCTCAGGATTTTAGTTATATCACAGTAGGGATTCAATAAATATGACAGATGCATCATTACTTTTCCATGCTCTCACAGAATCCTTGGTTCATAGGATTAGCTAGGTTGGAAGAGACCCGTAAGATCATTGAGTCCAACCGTTAACCCAGCACTGCCATGTCCAGCACTAAATCGTGTCCCTCAGCACCACATCTATGCATCTTTTTAAATACCTCCAGGAATGGTGATTCAAATACTTCCCTGGGCAGCCTGTTCCAATGGCTGACAACCCCTCCTATGAAGGAATTTTTCCTAATATCCATCCTAAGCCTCCCCCTGGCACAACTTGAGGCCATTTCCTCTTGACCTATCACTCTCAATACAAAACGCAAGCTACTAGGTCAATCAGGTGCAATATTAGAAGGTTATGCAGAAAGATGTGTCCATGGGCTGGTCAGACAAGAGCAGAAATCAGCTCAGTACCAGTATGTATGACTGCAGCAGCCAAACACTGCCCACGCAGCGGTGCCATACCCACCACCACCTTTCTTCAAGGATCTGCTCAAAGACTTTTCAACCTTTCACCACTGAAACAAGAGTGACCTGCTGCAGCTCTGATCTTGGAAATCCTGTGGCTGCCTGCACCACATAAGAGCCTTTGTTGGTGGAGATGTGGATTTCAAAAGCCTGAAGGAACTCTTAAGATAATCTGGTCTGACTTCCTGCCTGGCGCAGGCTGTAATACCTCACACAGCAATTTATTTACAAAGCACAAGAACTTGTAACTCTACCAGAAGATATTTCAGAAGGAGATCTAATCTTGATTTAATTACTCCAAGTGATCTACCACATTCCTTTCTGAGCATTTCCAATGGTTAATTACACCTACGGTATGGTATTTCCAACCTGAACTACTCTTGCTTATCATGCTGTGTTTTTGTCTGTTGGAGCCCTATCCTATCTCCCCACACAGATATTTTTAGATCCTAACCACATCACACCCCAAAATTCTCTTACCTGAGATAAACAGTTTGCCAGCTTGGCAAATCAAAACAGGGATTCCTCAATCCAACACACAGCAGCTGCGATGATACTATAGGTCGCTTTTAAGTACAGAGACTAAAAGAGAAGAGTCAATTCCAGTGCAAGGGGAAGGCACTGAGCATCTTCCTTAACAAACTCTTCCAGGTTTCATAGCAATCATTTGGGATAAATAGCAGTGCAATCTGCAGACTTCCATTTTTAACCTAACTGATAAATCCACCTCAAACCAGATCGGTAGTTACTAAACACTACAGTTAAATCATAAAGAAATAGATGGCTGATGGCAGGTGGTTTTCTACTACTCATATGTCAAAATCACATAAAAGTCCTGCTAACAGAATCACCCAGTACTTCTGCAGGCACTGCCAAGACGGAAATCCAGGAGTGAGCAATATGTACCCTAAAATACTTCCAGTTGTGACTCTGGGAAACAAAATTATTGAATTTCCACTACTGCTGTCATGCTATATTACTTGGGCATATTACTTACATATTTATATTACTGTAGCATTCAGAGGCTCCACATAAGGCTGTCTTGTGTTAGGTGATCAACTACAAACATAGTGAGCTTAATTTGTTCTTGCAGAGTTTGCCCAGCTTGTGTACAGCTGAATCCTGGTAAGAAGACAGAAGGAGGACTTGTCCTCCCTGGATCACAGAGGCTGATGAGATCAGCGTACAAAGACTGCTCAGAACTAAAATTTCTTCTGGCATTTACTAAATCCCTGTACTACCCATGTGATTCTCAACACATTATAAAGTTCCTTAGCTGGCTGACTATTCCAGAAGGGCTTTCAGTCATTCGCACTGATTTGGTGCAGAACAGCAGCATCCCGCTGTCTCCAAGATATATTATATACACACACACCTTTGTAACTGCAAATACATGCACATACACTCCACATAGCAATACAGAGCAAGAATGTGCAAAGCTAGATTCTCTGCTATTTACAACACCACTTTAAAATTTTCCACAACAAAACAATGTTATATGACACCTCATTACTTTTTCACAACACTTCTGCTTTTTCCATTAATATTTCACATTTCTACTCACTTGTGGTTTCAAACAGTTTACATTTTGCATAGCTTAACTAGTATTTTTTCCAGCCTCCCTCTCCCCTTTTCCAAGGATGACCCTCTGCAAATCAGGAACACATTTTATGTAGATGTATCAACTTTTACTGGCTTAAGATGTAGGCAGGTTTAAAAAACACTCCTTTTAATCACACTTCCTATTTGGAAGGTGTTTGACTTGAAACGGGTGCACAAAATCCAGCTAACAACTCTGCAAGCTTTTACTTTAACCATCGATAGAAACCAAACCAGGCAAATATGGGAGGAAAAGAAAAACACAAACCAACAGCACCTCCCTTCCTCGGTATCCTATGAAGGGCTATTAAAATTGAAACTATTACCTTTAACTGAAAAGTAATTGTATATTCCTGTAATGTTCTAAACAGGTTTAAATTGCAGCTGCCTGTCAGAATAATTTACTGCCACAGACCTGTTAATGTTATTTAACATAGATGTTTCATTTTCGAGACAACACAGCACAGGAATGTCAGCATCCTCACAAGCAATGAAAGAAAGAAAAAGACAACCCCATCCCCCTCCTCCCCCTTTTTATCACCCTTTGCTGTTGGTAGCATACTGAAAGACCTTCTTCTGCCTTTTTCTTATCTTTCTTATGCATAGACAATCCATTGCCAGAATGCAGCAGCCGCAATCATGTTACATAGAAAAAGAGGAAATATTCACTCCAAGGAAAGTTCGCTTCTTCTCTACAGATATAATTATTATACTTTGTAGTTCATAAACTCCCACCACCACATCTCAAAACCCAAGAATTTACTGCAAAGCTACTTATTTTATCAGCATATGCTCTAATATTTTGTTTTCAAACTGCAAACATTATCCTAATAAGTGAAGATTTTAATCATCTGAATAGAGAAAACTATAGAGCCTGCTGAAAAATAATTACCTGTAAATTCCCTATAGGCAAAAAGAAGTTTCTGAATCTTTGCAGGTATCTTATTTTGATTCAAAGACCAAAAAGCAGCTTAGGAACAATACAAAACAGTCAAATGTTGTTATATTCATTCTGCAACACTGTCTCTTTTCCTCTCTGTTTGACATACTGACTCACACTCTATCTAGGACCGACTCTGAAATGCTGAGTGTAGTTGTATAAAAATACCTCCAATTAACTTTAATATCTTACTAAAGTGGAATAAAAAAACTATCTTACCTTATTAGAGCTTCATTTTCTGTTCTTTCACTGAAAAGAGTAAAACAATTTGTATTAAAGATCCATTTGGTAAAATGTACTTTCAAAGTTATTATTTTAGTTTCACTTCATTTAGCACCAAAACTATGGGGTTTTCTTTTACAGAACTGAAATAACTTTCCATTATTTTGAGAAGTTAATAATTTTCAACACTCTGGAGTGGAAGCCTTTATTAACTATTTCAACTAGTCGCTGTTTCTGAACAAACATTCCAAATGCCTTGGAAATATCAATACAACTACTTGATCTAGTCAATTCATCACCCAAACTACAGGCACACATTTTCACTGCGAGCAGTATTTTACAACCAGTATTTCTTTTGCTATTACTTTTATTTGACACTTGATATTTTCTATTATAAGATGAACTTGCATTGCAGTATGCCTATTCAAAGACTCTCACAGCCTGGAAGATTTTTTTAAAACCAGCTGTTTTCTTCTCCATCCCAAAACAGGTAGGGTCAGCAGGAGTTGTAGAAGAATTGAAAGCACGGAGCCATTTCATTAAACACTTCCTTCAGCTCACCCGAAATGGCACATGTGCCAATAGCTTACCAACTAACATACGTCACAAAATGTGAAAAAAAAACAAAACCCAAGCTTTAAGTCNGCCTATTCAAAGATTCTCACAGCCTGGAAGATTTTTTTAAAACCAGCTGTTTTCTTCTCCATCCCAAAACAGGTAGGGTCAGCAGGAGTTGTAGAAGAATTGAAAGCACGGAGCCATTTCATTAAACACTTCCTTCAGCTCACCCGAAATGGCACATGTGCCAATAGCTTACCAACTAACATACGTCACAAAATGTGAAAAAAAAACAAAACCCAAGCTTTAAGTCTATTCTGTGAAAGTTCTGGCATGATTTGGAACAATCAATGTATTTTGAGGCCCGCAAAAATCTTACTTGACCTTTCATTTCTTTTCGACTTTCATTCAGTCATTTAAACCAAGCAGAACTCTTTGCAGGCATCGGCATTATAATCGGGAATTGAATTCTGATAACTCTGAAGTAAATGAGAAATGTTTGCCAGTAATATATGCAAGAAAGGAATCACACTTTATCTTGCTTTCTAAATTAGCATAACACACAGCATGAACTAGAAAACAAAAAGGCACGTCTAATAAAATCTGACAATTATTATTGGGATTTGTTGAAAAGCAGGGAAAATCATGCTGAGTCACAGGCAAAGCAGCTCAATCTCTAGCACTTTCTGTACACTTCATTAGCCATCAGTCACCATGGTTAGAAATTTACAGAAAACAAGGAGAGACCTTGTTCATCTCTGTCAAGGACAAATTTGAAGATTTGCCTCAAAGCATGCAATCAATGGAGTGGTTGAAGAGATGAATTCTCTGCTCTACAATGAAAATCTTGTGGTTTGGGGAGATAGAGGGCTTAATAACAGAGTCTTTTAGGAATGGCTGTGAATCTGTCAATCTTAGGGAAGAAAAGCTTAATTGAATAATAGAAGTGCCTCTACCCTTAATTTAGGGTATGTTCACCTAGTATTTTATGAGAGATCTATAAAATATGCCTATTTCAAAAATGGAACAGGTGAACTTAAAAAGAGGCATTCCTGAAGCACAGAAATTCATTAGATGAACCAACTATTTCAAGAAAACACGTAAGATCTCATTTTTTGAATCAGGTCCTGAGAGTTGACATTTGTAATGCCTGGCTTCCCACCGCAGATATCTGCACATGTATACCTTTAAAGGAAGAGGAGTAACTATAAGGTCATTTCAGTACTTAGTAAAATATATAAAAAAACTCATAGGTATAATTTTCTACAGCTCTTTCTGACAATCAGCTATTAAAACATGCATCAACACCAGATTACTTCACATTTACACATCTGGCCTTAGGTCTGGTTCACCCACCGGAGGTAACTTAAGAAAGCTTTTGCACGCGTTGCGGGCGTCAAGG
>VZTM01036000.1:100896-122775 GCA_013400555.1 Jacana jacana
ATCAACTGCTATTTCCTTTTTCACAAAAGATCACTGACAGCCAGCCAGGCCTGGAAAGGCCACCAAGTTCTCACTCCATCAGAGATGAGGAAGGAAAATGAAAGGGGTGGAGAACCAAGAATCCCGACCAGGAGATAAAGTCATTCCTAAAGCCACTCCAATAAGTTTGGATTTCAGTTCTGCCATAAGAATTAAAAACCTTGTCAGTTAAAAAAAACTCAGAAAAAAACACTCAACAGGGAAAATCTCACTGACCTCCCTCAGCAAAGCTCTTCCTCAAGATGCAAGAAACTCTGCTGGAACAGAAACATGATTCAATTCTTCCTGCCCCACCAGTCCTGACTCAAGGCCATTTGATTTCACAGTTCCAGCACTTGCAGTAGTTAGCAAGTTGTGACATGCGCTTTGTAGAGTGAAAAGCCATGACTGCAGCATGCCATAGTCTAATCTGTGACAGGCATTTTCATTTCTGAAACTCTACACAGCATGCCTCGGATTGCTCGGTGCACACTGGATTGCAACTCTCATGGTAATTCTATCCAAAATTAAAGCAAGAAAGTTCTATGAAAGAAGAGGTTTAATACATGCATCTATTGGGGAAAAAAGTAATGTGAACAGGTCTATAGTACATTAACTGCTTTATCTTTGATTTTAAGACTTTTTTTTTTTTTTGGTTACATTTCTTTCTTCTCTTTTTTTTTTTCTACCTGTATGGTAAGTGCCCTCATTTAAGTCCCATGTATAGCACACATCCCAGTAAATCATCCCAATGAAGTTCAGAACTGTGGCACTGTCGTCCTTAAGCTCTGCATACATTTTGAAAGCTACGAAAAATACCCTAAGAACAAATAAAATGGAAATCTGCCATTTGAAAGACAGTTAAAGCAAGTTTAGAGAGGAGAGTAATGTCTTCTTATTTATGGCACATTAAAGAATTTAAGGACTATGGTACAACACCACTGCATAATCATCAGGCCAGCCATTCTGCTGGAAAGTGTTTATCAAACGGCAGTTTTGGCTGCCTGGATAAGAGAAAGACAATGAAATAGCAACAGGTGTTTCCAAGAAGGGCTTTGGAAAACGTGTCCCTATGCCCCGTATATACAGCAAATATAAATCTTCACTGCAACACAGTTACGTTCAAGTAGTCCCTGCAGCTGCCTAACTTCACTTCATCATTTGTGGAGAGCTAGTGGTAAATACCACTAGTGACAATGACATCATTTGCTAGTGATAACCAAACATGACTACATTCAAAATATTGTTGAACCAAGATAAAAGCCTTAAGAAATGATATTTGCTTTATTTTCTGGAGCTAAGGTCAAGTACACTGAAGCTCCGGATTTTTTTGAAAGGTGGAATTGGGCTAAACTGTGATTAAGAGACAAACTGACAGATTAAGACATTTGTTTAGTAACTATATAGTAATATATCAAAGCCAATCTGTTGCAATTGCCTTTTATATTTGCTTCTACCAAAGGAGATTAGAAAAAATAATCTACCAAAGTACTCAAATTCAAAACTGCCATCATGCACATTGAAAACTTCTGAAGCACAACTAGGAGGAAAGGGGAAGGTGGTAATGTCCCCATTTTGGATACTTCATTAAAAAGGCTTTATTTACATTTCTGTATTTTTAGAAAAACAGTGGTCTTTGCTTGGTTCTCCCTCCCCCTTCCCCTCCCCCCAGTATATCACAGATAATACTCAGCTGCCCGGTTTATGAGGTATTTGCTGTTGTAACTCCACAGATAAATCCTTTGTTACAAATAGAGAAGAAATAATGAGGATTTACAAAGCTGTAATTATACTGAAAGGTTTTATGCGTAAGGATATATTAAAAGAAATACTATACGCCAAATAATTTCTTTAAGAAATCCTCTGAGCATTATCACCACTTACACTAAGGACCCTTTCATCATTACCATAAAAGGGATTTTAAATGCATGTCATCCCTAAAGGATGCCTGCAGTCTCTGCCAAGCTCTCCTACATAGGCTGTGGTTGGTAGCATATACCTGTTCTACCATTAGCAAACAATGATAAACGAGCAGAGCAAACTTTGAGCCCAAAAGCAATAAATCATTCTAAAGGTAGATGATGTACCTCAGCAACCAGCCAAAGCATGTCAGCTGCTGCAAGTCTTGGCAGTGAAATGGGAGCAGAGACCAAAAAGCGGTGCCCGCGGTCCCCACCAGCCGCCACTGAGCTGCCACACGATTGCATGACAAGCAGGAGCAGGAGAACAACTGAGCAATGAGCCCATTCCAGCTACAGATCAGGCTCACTGCCGACACCAAGTGCCACCAGCATGTGAATGACAACACAGCAGCTGAGTAGTACACCACCAAGGAAAAACCCCACATTGTTGCCTTAGCACTGGTCCACGTGGACAAGAAAGGCACTTGGACTCACAGGAGTGGGATGCCCCAACCCATGGTGCATGCGGTCAGCATTTCAGACCTCCTGTTTCACCAGCAACCTCCTGAGGACAGGCACTGCCTGTGCACCAGAGACCTGTGACTAGCTGCATGGTATCCCGCAGCCACAGCTGTGTCTGAGGATGCTCTGAAGCACACTGCCAGCCAGCTTGTCCCAAGACCAGAGAATCTCAAAAGCACAGATGACTTCAAGCATCCCACTGTCTCAATTAAAGAGGATGTTAGGTATCACTTCAATATATTCCATGAGCAGAAAATAGATGAGAAGTTATTTTATAATACAGTACACATTCTTTAGTTATCAATAGCTACCACATTTTCTGCTCTTGTTAATTCAGGAAGATTTCTACATCTCTTCACAATAAAACATTGAGCTGGGAAACACAAAGTCAAAATATTTTGTATAAATTTATACTGAGATCCTTTTGATCCTACTGGCTTATTGTTAAACTAAAATGGGATAATCTGACTGTTATTCATGAAACTATATTAAATAAAACTAGAATTACTTTCCCGAGCCTCTTCTCTAAGATCAGTGATTCATTATCACAGTTTAAGTTTTGTAAATAATTAATTATTGGTGGGCAGTTGCATGCAGTTATATATTGGAGTTTTAAAGTTACCCTTCAACATACCAAAACAGTTTCCGGTGCTATGTATGACCACAATATAAAACAGTTTATTATTAATTGCTTTGATAGAGACAGGCATTACAACTAATTAGATGGTCAAGAGAAATCCAGATCCAATGCAACGAGTATATCTCCCATGTAGAACCTTTTTAAAAAATATGTTAATGATGATGTTCTGACCTCTGGCACGGATCCCTGAACCAGGCAGGACTGCAGGAAGGCAGCGTGACAGGAATGCACAGGGAGAAACTACGTGGTATGAGGCACACAGCAAACCTATGGCACAGGGAAGTCTGAGTGGTCCTTATTTGGCAGGAGGGAGGAATGGGCAGCATCACCTCCACCAGTCTTCCATGTCACTGTAGAGCTGGTGGCGAGAGGAGATGCTCAAAGCCCACCGGTAGAGGAGAGGGGCAGAGAAGCAACTCGGAGACAAGCAGGGGCTCATAGTCTTCCAGTCTGATCACCCTGGTAAGTGATTCCATGTCCATAGGTAATATTAGACGCAAAATATCCTACTTCCTTTTCTCTCTAACTTGTTCAGAAAAGGCTTCCATACTTGTTTTCTTTCCCAGTTGTAAGGAAGAAATTATTTTCTATCAATTCATCAGAAGTACAATATGATAAAGCAACCAAACGCTGCAGCTAATTTACAATGGGCTAGATATCTGCATTATTTTATTTTACAAACCAGAGGAGGTTCCATTCCATATAATGTTTCAACATTGTTTGTGTTGGGTGTTTTTTTTTTATTTCAGGCTCAATCCATGGCTTTCGTATTTGGACTCGGTCATACGGACTATGTAATGGAAAAGCTCTATAACTTATCTGAATCATTATTTTATTTTGTTCTTCTATGGTCCCAATTGTTCATCGTTAATTAGATCCAGTCATAACATCTCATTGTGCAAAAGGCATACTCTGTTTTAATCAAAATCTTGGATAACATTTTGGATGGCATCTTTAACAACTTGGACAGAATATTCTGTGGTTTCCTCACCGACAAAGAATCAAAACGATTAACTATGAACATGTCTTCCACCAAATGCTGACAGTTCTTATCATGTTATTTTGATGAACATCTGCCTGTTTTGTGGAACCATTTTAGATTTCCTCAGATTTTTTACCTGGCTTCTGCACTCAAAACAACAATGAACTGTAAACCTGTCCCATGGGATGCATCCATGGTGAACTCAATAATTTTTTAATTTCTCCTTTTATGCTATGCTGAAAGGGATGCTGTGAACACAGAAGATGGCTGTGACATGCTCATCTATTTGAAATTAGACCTTTTTATTTATGATGTTCAAATTATTTTCCCCGTTGCTATACCAGTGAAGAGACAACAGCCAATGTTTGGGAATGAAACATAGCAAAAAGCTCGTGCTTACAGTCTTCAGAGCTGTATTTTGGTGACAAGGTGCAGACTCAGATTATCCCTCCTGGTATTTACTGATGACAAAAATCTGAAAAATGTCTCCTTGGCAGAAATAAACACAGTGCTCTGCTTTTCCCTATTGATATATAAATTCCCATTCAATGGCACTTTTGCATTGCTTCTGTTTTGAGAACTCTTGCTAGGTTTTATATTTTGCTCTGTAAGATTTACCCTTTTCTTTTATGTCAGGCCACTCAGCAACTTCTTTCCTGCTGCCTCCCCCTGCTACAGCCCCAAGGAATCACAGATTGACAAACTGATGTTTGCTGTTCCCTAATCACCGGTTAAAAGCAAAAAAAGGAGAAACAGCCACTAAAATAATTCAGTGCTGTAAGGATTAAGAGAAAATTATAGAGACTCCTATTATCCAGGATTTAGGAAACCAAGACCATAATAGCTTGTAGCTATGCAACTATACCATCTGACTGACTGTAGCACAAAAATTAGGAGTCTAACACACTGTCTAGCCATGAGTTGTTCCTGCTTGACTTTCCTTTGCAAGAATACAGGCAATAATGCAATTGTTTTATAATAAATTACATTATATCATAAATTATAATATCATCACATCACGTTGTATTATGCAATTACAGCTAGATGTAAAAATTTGTTTGCTTTTAATCTTCCAACATCTTCAAATTATGAAAGCTTTCAATCACAACCTGAAAGGAAATCTAATAAGCTATATTTGCACATACGAGTGCTGATTTTGGATGCCTGGGCATTTTGCTGCAGAACTGAAATGTCTTTAATGGAATCTTGTTTCCAGTAAGCACTGAATTCCATCTTTCAGATGTTTTAGGTTATGCTCTCTAAAATGGCCTTATGCCAAATCATGAGTCACTTTTGGAAATTTGAGATCCTGTATCTAGTATCAAAAACCAGCAAAAATAAATACCTTAACTAATATCAGAGAAGCACCAAAATTTGGAGATAATGAAAAGCCCACTTTGGCTGGTTTCTTTCCTAAAACAAAACAAAACAAAACACCACAGCAAAGATTTTCAAATGAGAAGTTAAGAAACAAAACCACACAAAAACAGGACTCTTTCATACATGGGGGAAAAAAAATTGTATTATAGATTTCTCAAAAATTAAACAACTTCTGCCTGTATTTTAGAAGAAAAATCAAAATAGCAGCAACAAAAGCTCGTCTGCTTTTTTAAGGTGGTGGTATGTTTGCCTCACCAGCCCATTTCAAGCACTGTGCCTCTAAGATTTTAAAACAAACATATCATATTTCTACCATGGAATATAAATGCTGAGGGTCAAAATCCCCCAAAAATATACCCAGCAGAACTATCACAAGTAGCAGTTTGCCCACAAAAGGCTTGAGGAATTGACATTTCAAAACTCTTAAATTCTGCTTCGCCCTGAGTTTACATCCTATCGCTTCTGTTGTGCAGCACAAAATCCTGCATTCCTGTGAAAAAGATACTGAAAGGCAGGGACGGGTGGGACAGCAGCCCACTTCCCTGCTGCACAACTTTTATATGTGTAATTCCTAGCAAGTTCTCTAAAGTGACTGATGGGGGAAAACATAGACTTTGGGGGAAAACAAATTCCACATAGCTGAAATTGTCTTGGTTTAATGCTACAGCACAGTAGACAGCAACTCTGTATGTCTGCACAGCAGGAAAAAAACCCCACAAAACAATTGCTTTTAATAGACAAGTATTTAGTGCAACTAATATAATCTGCAGTGACATTTTCCCCTATTATATAAACCGAAAGCTAAACTTTTGCTTTTGTAGAGTATATTGCCTATACAGCCCCTTATCAGCCTTCTCTACATTTTTAAGATATTTTAGTAGCAAAAGAACAGGGCCTTATCAGATTCTTGAGATTCTAAAACTCCTGCTTTCTTCCGTTCTGTGTTTATTTTGCCATGCAGATATCAATTCAGATAGGCTTCAAGAGGAACTGTTATTTGTTCAGTTAGCATGGCTCATATTCTATGTCCAAGAACCTCTCTGAGAATTTTAGCTCCCCACAGAAAATAACTTAAAAGGTTAAGAAAAATCCAGGAAATTCTACAAAGAAAATATGGGATTTCAAAAATCAAGGACAGTCAATCCTTTCACCGGTGTCATTCTCTAACACCTCTTTTTCTACATTTCAGGGGAAAAGTTAAAAAAGAAGGAAATGCATAGTTACAGACATCCCCAGCTTCACCAGCCAGGCCTCATACAGAAGGTGAGAATATCTGCCTTTATGGCAGCAATTATCCTTGGAAGGATTTCCATAATGGCATTCAGCAGCAGACTGGGAGAGATCAGGAACTGCCCACACAAAGAGTGAAACAGACAATGACAGACCTGCTCTGGTAAAACGTCAGTTTGTAACTCCATGATACTTAAATTAATAGCTAATTTTTCCCCACTAATTCTGTCCATCTATCTACTGTTACCCACCTCAGTGCTGTCACTGGGTAAAGTTGACACCTTAACCCTAAACCTATCAAGATAGCCAGCTCCTATAGATTGACTTGGTTTTAATGTATTTTGATAGACAAATAAAGCTAAGTGCCAACAAGTCTACATAGTTAGGATTCAGTACTCAAAGAAGCGAGTGATTACAATCTAGTGATTTTGCAAGACAAGTTCATAAGGGCTATAAATACAGCACATAGCATCAAAAGACCTCATCAGCCAGACATCTGAGTACCAGAAGGAGATGTAAAGCATAAAAGAAATCACATCTTCAAAAACAACATACCAAATTGATTAGGCAACACTGGAAGAATGAGTCTTACCGGAGATGCTTTATTGTGTATATATGGCAAATGTTTATGATTTCTCTTAAAAGCCCTATCCTGCATTGTCCTGATAGTAACAGATAGTTTGTGTCACGCCTGCCTTCCCACACTGTGTATCCCACAATAAATAGCACTGCTGCATTAGACAGAATGTCCCTTCCAGGGACATCTAGCCTCCTGAAAGAGTATTAAAATTGTCCTATGCCACTGCTTTCAAAGCTGGATCATGAGCAGGAGTCTCTGACTTTCCCAATCTCAGCTATGAGCATACAGCATACAAGCAAAGACAGCAGTGGGCTTGCCAGGCTACCTACGGGTGCAAGAAAGACGCTGACCACCCAACCAGCTCTGCAGACTGGGATGCAGCCTGAAAGTCTCCTTCTCTCCAAGAAGAACTGCCCATCTGCCAAACCATGCTACCAATGCTGCTGTACACAGCTGATGGAAAGCCACCTCCATGTGAAGCGTCCCAGCAGGAGCACCAGGGCAGATATAAGACAGTGGTGGCCACCAACTCACTGAGCAGCCTGGGATGGGGTGCCTTCCCTTGGATGTACCGATGCCTGGCTCCACACGACACAAAACCCTCGCAGAGCAGAGCAGAACACAGGAGCACATCTGTCAGCTCCCCAAACACCGGATTGGAAGGCAGTTTGGAAAAGCCTTACACAACGAGGACGGAAATCAACGAAACCGCTACCAGAATCGTTCAGAAACTTCAGGATGCTCATGCAGGGAGCAGTAACTGTAATTACAAATATAAAATATGCCATCTACCCTTACAGCATGGAATGTTCTCTGCCTTCCACTGAGATTGTGCACAGAGGCTGAGAAGACGGTCCATGCCCACCGGCTGGAGAGGACTGTGAAACCAGGAACAGCTGATGCTCTGCCCTTTTTTCAAAAAATAGATGCTGAACTAGACAAGCCATGGGAAGCAAAACAACCTTAAGCTGTCTGAGTACAAAGGGGATTTGTTCCTCGTTACAGAAAAAGAAACCCATGGGGAAGGGGCTGCATTTTCCTTCTGGGTTTTTTTGGGGTTTGTTTTCTTCTTTTAATTCAGACAGGTCTCAAGCAGTAAGGCTGAAAACAATATCATCTTTCCCTGGCAGACCCTAAGCTGTGGGCAAGGTCCTCACATCACAGCAGCACTACTAACATTTTTCTTTCTAATTATTTTAGCCCAGTTTTCTATTCTCTGGGTTAAGAAGCAAGGAAGACCTTCAAACACCTAGCAGGGATGCCTGCTCCTAAAAAGAATTATCCAGAAAAGCTGCAATTTGGAATTAATAAAGCCTCAGGTCTTTTCTACAGGGGAGTTCTGAATCCTATGAGCAGAGGAGAGCTTTGTCAGGCAGCAGAAAGGGAAAGGCTTTCCACCAGGTGATTTTGAAATTCCTGGTCAAAGGTTAACCTGGTTTTTAACTTCAAAGTAAAGAAAATCTTGGAGGCTGAAAGAATTGCAGGGGTAAGGGCTGCCCTGAAAGCAAAACTTCACAGGGATGTTGTCAGCCTGAAAGCTGTCGATGAAGGCATGTAAAGCTGCCTCCCGCACTACACCTTCCTTCACCTGCAGCTTCACGGACAGATCCTAAGAACTAACAAAGAAAAGTCCATTTCAGAAAGTCTCAAATATAAGCAGGTTTTCTGGCTGACAGCACTGCATAAGGAAAGGCAGCTTCACTAATTAGGATCTGAACTTCTACTTTAACTTCAGCTTTCCATGATGTTACTAGATATTTAAAAATATGGTACTCTTTCATTGCAGGGTGCAGCACCCGCAGGGCAGTGAGTAATGGTTTTACTCTTGCTTCGGTACTGGCAGCAGCATGTTCGACTGGAAAATGAACCTCTATTTCCTATCTATTTTTATAATCACTTTGTCTATCATCTGCTTAATTCTTACCTCCATGTGCACGATAGAAACAAAACATTTAAGACTCAGTACTACGCTGAAATACGTTCACAACGCTGCCATTGACTCAGGCTGCTAACCGGCGACACCAACTGCTAACTGAGGACAGCAACTGGCCCCAAACATTCCATATGAAAAATTCATGAGCTAAATCTTTTCACTACTTTTATAAATAGGAGACAAGACGAGAGAGTCAACACTTAGTCAGCCAGGGAATGATTCAAAATCTAAACCTACAATATGTTTTAAGGAAAGTTACTGCTAATAGAGACAAAGCGTATTTTCTTCTCATAACAGAAAAAGGACAGGATTAAGTTATTTTATTTTATGCCACTTTTTTTGGTTCCATTAATTGAAAAAGTATAAAATGCCAACGAAACTTAACAGCAATAGATCAGTTACAAAATAGAAATCTGCAGTACTATATGCCAGAACACATTTTGCTGCAGCCCTGAAGTCATAGACTTTACCAAGTTCTGGATTATTTGCAAGCTTTCCTGTTTCTCTAAACACAAACATTACTTTTGTTATTTTGTAACTAGCTCTATATTAGGAGGTGATATTAGCTGTGGGGGTGACAACTGGCGGGAGTTTTTGAATTGAAGGGTCTCTCTCTAACTGATACACACGAAGCTCTGTATTAGCACTCACAAGATGTACTGTTTGCTAAAGATGATTACCCATGAGTAAATAATGAGTCATGATATCCTTAAAAAAGCAAGCACACAGAGTTAAAGAATAATTTCTAACATGGGTAAACAGACCACACTGAAAATTGAATCACTTCCATGCATTTTTTCCTAATAAAGTGTTAAAAATTAGAAAGGCTATAGAAAATAGCCATAATTAGGTAAAAATGTGTTAGAAGATCTCAGAAAGACGATGCCTTTTCATACGTCTATAAAGCACCACTTACAGACATACAAATGGATACATACAATCTTAAATGTATGCAGGAACAAATGGAAGAGGGATTTCTATTTGGATGACACAACACAACCACACCACGGTAATTTTGTCATTCGTGCTGGGTTGTGGTACCACGCTTCCAAACAATGCAGCCCATTGAAAAGCTGCATCCTGGCAATCAGGCAGGGAAGCAGGACTGCAAACCTGACCCTGTAATTCTAACACATGGGTACAGTGCTCATTTTTACTCTATGTTATCAGACAATTTCCTAGCACTTTGAGGAATTCACATCCAGACATTCACTGGCTGCAGTGAAATACGCTCCCCTTCATTACTGCTACTTCCATATGCATCTTATTTCTAACACTATGCTTCCAAGTTCACTGCTAGGCTCCCAAAGCTCCTCCCTCTGGGGAGCAGGAAGGGAGAATGAGGATTATGAAAAGGACACTTCATCATGTCCATTCAAAGCACCATTTGTCTGTAAGGACTTTGCCTACAACAGTTCGCTGCCAGCTGCTCTGTACAGCCTCCCAGACACCTGCAAAGCTCATCAGAAGTTTTAAAGGAAAAATTAAATGGGAGATAGTGAGCCTTGTGGCATCTCAGCAGCTGAGACTGGTGGCTCTGGAGTGACAGCGAGAGTTAGAGATCATAAACATACTGTACTGTAACTGCACCTTCTCATATAACCTTCTGAAATGTTTACTTGGAAGGACTGATGCAGAACATCCTAAAAAAAAAACCCAAGTAAAGTATTTAAGGACAATAAAATTTATGGCCAATAAGGAATTACATGAAGATAGGAAAAAACACACACCTCACCTGCTTTCTTTGCAAGCACCAGTCTATTAGAAAAAGATCCAAATTGAAAGTTGAAATGGATATTGTCTAAATGTTAGGATTAATGCTCTTGGCATGCTATGTTCTGAAAATAAGGAAGCCAGGAAACATTTGAAAATTTCACAGCGATGAAATAGTCATGTTAGATTTCTTTGGGAAGTTAGGAAGAGCGCTGAAGTTTTACCATGACACCTCTGTTCAAGGCTGGGTATGGCACCGCATTTTGGGGAGTGCTGCCAAGTGGGGGTACCAATCAACTGGGGAAACATATACCAAACCTGGTAGTTCTGACATGGAGACAGAGGTGCTTTCCCTCCTTTCTTCAGTGTGTCCTTTTCCTAGCATGTTGGTATTGAAATGTAATCTCTCGTGCTTTAACCAATCTACAACCTTCATATAGTTATTAGGTTCAGGTTTTTTGACATTATGTGATTTTAAACCACAAGTTTCTAAAAAATGGTTGTAACATTTTAAATATCATTTCTTTTAGAGAAGAACCAGACAGTTAGTGAGAGGGGCAACCACTGAATGGATCACACAACCTGTCCTACAAGTTTCTTAAATTACAGACACTTACACTTGTGAATCAGGGTCACATGTGCATGTAACCAGCAATTCTACAAGGTACTCCTCATTTTTTGGCTGAGTGATGATGGTTCTTAAGATCACTGAAAAGGCACCAAGTACCTTCAGCTGTCAATGATCATAATAGAAAAGATGGCACTTCTTCACCAATAATTCTCAGAACTTAAAACACTACCATAAAGAAAAAGAAAAGGAAGAAAAGACCAGTGCAATCAGAGCACTTCAGCTGCAATAATGACCCCTTTAGGTCACTTTTACTGCCAGTCTGAAGCTTAAAGGGAAAATGAAATAAAATCTAAAATGTCACATGAGCTTACAAGTTTATATACACCTATATTAGGCAAATACAACAGAATTCTATTCTTGCTGTATTTTGCTTTATATTATTGTAAATGTTTAATTCAGAAAACATATTACACTAAAAATAGAAAATACTTCAATGTGAGTATTTTCCATTTTTCTTTTCAGCCTGTAAATGGTTCGTATTCTCAGTGTTGTTCTACTAGAGTTAAATTAGGTCAAAGGAATTATTTAGTGCTCAAAATCAGAACATGTCACAACTACCAAAAATAATCATACAAGATAGGACTTCATTAGCTGCTTATCTCTCACCCTACCAAGTTGCTGCTGATGCTTTACGCAACTTAGATTCCTACCGATCACTTGCAAGGGGATAACAGCATCACATACAGACAGAAGTCTTAGGGCCTTCCCTTCCAATAGGAGATCCCTCTGTTAAAATTAAAAACCACTTTCACTTTTTACTGTTGCCCTTCACAGCTACTTTCAGGTAATTCAGGCGTGCATTGCCAATATGCATACACAGAAAATGACATTTGCCTTTTGCTCCCTCTATTATTCTTCCAACTCCTCCCTGAACTCTCTTCTGTTTAATCTCTTCTCTGGTGAAGAAAAAATAATAAATAAAGAGAGCTACGCAAAAGGGAACACAGTGTTCTAGGACTGGGCTTAAGTGAGCCATAGGAAACCAGTACAAAGCTGAGCAGAGCTGGGATCGCCGCTGAGTGACACTGTGACCTCTGCTTACAACCATAAATTGTATCAGCAAAGCGACAGTCTTCTGTATGACCCTGGATTGCTTAATTTTTTCCTCTCTTTTTTTTTTTTTTTTCCATTGTTACTGGGCCTGTCTTTGCTTTAACAATTCCAGTTACTTCCTGCAATTTGATAACTGTCTAACCAAACATGTATTTCTCCTACACATCCAAGCAGAAGACCCAATTTTACTGTCAACACAGCCAGATCAAAGCAGCTAACCTGTTATGGAAACATCAAGGCTAACACCCTAATAATGTCCCAATTTCTTGCTTTAACCACAGCAATAAAATTATTCTTAATCAACAACATGTAATGCAGCAGAAATACAACCTGAAGATAAGCGGTGACAGAAAATGAAATTTATTGACTCAAAAATATAAGGCATTTACTACCAGATATTAATCTATGAATCTACAAAATGTTCAAATGAAAAATACATCATGTTGACCGAATCATTGTTGGGATTATTACTGGTTTTTTTCCTGACATACCACTTCTGGGCACTAAAAGTGATAATCTGCCTTTGCTATTCACCGAGACTGAGATGATCATTCCACCCCTTTGACAATATTAAAAAGGTAGCTCGTTTACTACTAGGAACATTACTGAAGAAAAGACATCCCAAGTAAATTAACAGTGAAGTGTCACAAAGACTGCTGGCATCTGCTGGCTATATCCTAGTAGCTCAGACTTGCTGTTCTGATACCATATATAAAAGGAGTAATGCCAGACATCATTTCTCTGACTCAATTAAAAAACATCCATCCAAAAATACAAAAAACATGCAACAAACATGAATCCCGAAGATTATCCTCAATACAGATAAGCTCAGCAAAAGTAAGTGTTTAAACTCCAAGTTCTGATCTGCCCATCTGCTTTCCCCACTTAGCCTTGCTCTCCAGATGGGAAAAAAGGTGAGGTCTTGAATTACTCATATGTCGCTCTGTAGTTTTGCCCACACCCTTCTTCCTGTTACACCATCACCTGAGTGTTGTGAAATTTGGATCTCCTAAAAGAGATTGCAGCTCTCAACCTTCACGCAGCAATAGGTAAAACTTAGTCCTATTCTATCCCATGTCTTGTAACATCTGCAGAGGTGAACTTCTCAAATTCTTCTTGAGTACTGCTCCTTCTGGGTTTAAATACTTGTTCTCTTAAAGAAGAAAAAAAATTATACTGAGGTTTTTACAATCCTAATTTGCAAATTGTTTCAAGCTCTTTTAGATCTGATTACTTTCCAAAGCCAAAACAGTAATACTACACAACTCTCCTTTTCCAAACACAGACTGCTGCAGGGCACACAAATGCATTTGCTTCTTTCAGCTGCCCCTGTCCACAAATGGCTTTCATTGACTTCAGGAGATCCTTGCAAAAGTACGGGATGTTCCACTCATCCAAAGCTATTTAAAGGAGCAAGACTAAAGAAATACTGCCAAGATTAGGCATGATCTATGAGAAAATCCTTAGCAACAAAACATTAAGAGAAAAAAAATCAGACTGTAGATTTGATCTTGTAGATCTGGACTTAGGAGTGGTAAAGGTCTGCCTTTAAATCTTTCTTGCATCATCAATTAATTAATTCAGCAGCAGATTCACAATCATCAAAATGGACTACAGCTATTTCTACACAGACATGTTTTGAAGAGACTGAGCTCAAGTTATAACTTGGCTTGCAGTTGAACATCACAAAGGGGAGTCCAAGCCTTTCGTCTTACTGCACGTTATGCTTGCCCCGACAGCAAGCAACATCCTGTCAGCAATCCACTTCTCCTTTGCCTTCTGTCTCCAAGGTAAATTGCTGACAAGCCTTCCTGCTGGTCCTCCCAAGTTGAGGAAATAAAATACGTAAAAAATATTGAGAAACTGAAAGCTTTTAGAAAAAAAGGCAGCCTGCAATGTTGTTGCAAAACACAGGTTAAACTGATGTGAACTTATGTTAGGGGCATAAATCTTCAGCTGCCGTTTGCGGATGAGCTCGAGCTATGAGCAAAGGTAAGGAGATGTCTGGTACAAGCCTTGGCTGCCAGCCAGCATCCACACTGCTCCCCACAGGGCTGCCTCATTGAGTAGGTGTAGTAGTAATGGGAGAGGGAAGATTGTCTGCTTGAGTTCAGGTTTTGTGGCTGCAATTCCACCACTTTCCTTCTTTCAGAACCTGGGTTTCCCACATGAGAGACATGTATCCCAAGAAAGACATCTCTGGAAAAGCTCTGGGCAGCAAAGGTCATGGAAGAGAGGAGGGCAAGGGTTAATGAAGTAGTTTGCTTATGTAGAGTTGGCTTTTTACACTTACATTCCTATAAGTAAAGCATGATCAGAAAATTACTTCTAAACAGCAGCTAAGTCCTGGCTACCTTTTATGCCCATATGACTCCTTCTATGGCATCCAAGGCAATGACCCTGAGCATTGGCCTCTTGTGTGCAAAGGGAAGAGCGCCAATTTCGGTTCTAAGTTTTAAGTAAACTCACACCATCCAAGAAAATGAATTTAGGGCACTTTTCAAACTTACACAGCAGCTTGAGTTGTTTGTGTAGACAGAAGTAGTAAGATTTCCACTCTGTTACTCTGGTACGAATTCATAATATTTTTATTGACTTGTCTGAACTTTCAATGGGCAAGCCTGGTAAACTGGCTTATTTTGTCCACCCAGATTTTTAATATTTCCAAGGATGGAGACACCACAACCTCTCTGGGCTACCTGTGCTGGTGTTCAACAAATCAAAATGGTCTTGCTATTTCTGCAGAAGTAGCAAAAAGAAATTTTATGGGTTTTTTCCTATATGCAAAATTTTATGTGTTCGCCTACACAGGCAGCAGAACTGCCACACTGGGGGGCAAGGGAGGGAGATGCCAAAAGGCAATGGGATGGGGGACACAAAAAAAACCAACCACTGCCACCAAAGAACCCATCGTTCAGTAATACAGAAAGATATGAAGACAAAAGCACAGCATCCAGTCAACACCGTGGCAAGCAGGACTGTTGTCACTGACTTATCCCTTTCGGTGGCAAGAAGAACCTGTCAGAGGGAACCAAGAACAGTGCAACCCACTCTGCCAACAGCAGAGGCATTGCAGCTGCCTTCAACATCTGCCAGATTCAGCAACCAGGGCAAATGACAGGATATATGGCATCTCCATGCACAGGACTCTTCAAGGAAAGATGTCTCTCACACCCCCATCCTATTTCTGGCAAAGGAGAAAAAAGTGAAATATCAGAGGCAGGGGCTTGCTCAACAGTTTGCAACAGTTGAATGCTAAGTTGGATAATCAGGGTAGACACCTCCATGGTGCACAGCTAAGTGATTTTGAACTCAAAATTCACAATAACCAATGACAAACTACTGTTACACGTGTACAATTTACAGGCAAGGATCACATGTTCCCCATATTCTACATAACCAACTGCATTCCCTGTGTTCTGGTGTTCAGAAGTTTCATAGTTTCAAACAAAATTAAATGCTGTAGTTCTCAAACACAACTATTGCTACATACCCAAAGAAGTGAAGAAGTACCATCCATAGATTCTAACCCTTAGTTCATCTGCATATACTCAAAGATACCTGAATTAAGGCTACATAATCAACCTTAATTCTGGTGTTTCTTTTCCTTAGTGCTTGATGTCATTACCTTAATAATCAGCAACTTATGCAGTTAACCAGTCGATCCAAGTCTTCTGGCTCAACTAAGCTGTTTTATTCTGGTCACATAGAGCACTTTGATAAACAAAATCACTTCAGTAAGTCATGTCAGTGAAATGGACACAGCAATACATTACGTGCAGTTCAGCACTGCAGAGAAAGTACTCTGTGTTCCAGATACAATTGTCACTGTATTGGTAGGAACAAAATTATACTTTAATATTTAATGTAAGTAATTATTTTACTTAAAAAATGAAATTTGTCACAAATATTTTATAGGTTAATACTCTTTTGGTTCACATGTGCATGTATATTCTGGATTTACACAGATACAACTCCGTACAGAATCTTTCCCTGTTTATCTAACTGCGTAATGTATTTCACCTTATGTTTTTGAGGAGAATAAATGCAATGTGGAAGGTAAGACACCTAACTGAAAAAAGAAGGCTCAGGATAAACCCTTCCATTTCCTGAAGCCATGAACAAAGTCAATCTAAGACTCATACAGAAATGCTACAGCTCATAATTATACTTTGAAGCACCTTCCACACAAACACAGCACATTTTTTTAAAAAGTTGTTCAAAATATTAAAAAAAAAAAGCCAGGTATAAATTAATGAAGCATGGAAATAAAATTATTTTAATTTAAAGCTAGAAAACAGATGGTATGTTGTCACACGAAGGCAATCCTACCTGTCAAGAGTTGCAAGGAGGCAGGAAAATGGACCAGGCATTATAAGATTGTGCCAAAAGCCAGAGGAGAAAACAATGCTTAAGAAGAATTATGTTCAATTTATTAGTGCTCATTTTTTCTACAGTAATGAAACTAAGAAGCAATAGCAGCAGCATTCCATATCTGCTAGAGCACGTGGCAAGTCGCTGGCACCACTGAGTCAAGGGAAGTAACACGAAGTGATGGGTGGGAAGTGCAGAGTTTGATACACACCAGGGGAGGCCAAGGTGCAAGACCAAGGCAGTGGAAGAGAGACCTGAAGGTCTGCAAATCCACAAAGCATGAGAAAGGAAAAGGCCCAGAGTTCAAAATCATCATAGAGAAGTAGATAACGAGAGCAAACATGACACATGGCTCAAGCATCTTTCCTACCCACTTAAGTGTATTTTTCTTGTGAATATTTTTTAAACGGTTCATCCACGTGTGTATCACTACATTATCAGTTACTGAGCAATTTCCCGATTATCCAACTACTTCTGTAGTTGAAAAGTACTTTTAGAACTTCTTCAAAGATCCTCTATCTTCCTACACAGCAGCTGTTCAAAAACACATTCCACAGTCAAGCAATGCTGCTGCTTGACCTGTGGCTCACAGTCCCTTCCTATGAACTCAAATGAAATCATCCAGAATGCATTCAAACATCAGTGTCAGAATAGGCAAAAATATCTAGCAGGTGAGTAGAACTAATGATCTTCTATCCAAGACGGAAAAGTGTGCATTGTATGTGCATACATACAAGAAATATGGTTCAACACGTACCAACTTCACTCCCTCCTTGTCCAGCAAAGGGAAGACTTAACACTTGGACTTTAAAATCACTTGAGAAGACATTGATCTCCTTGCTCTGTTTTCTACCTTTCTATTAGGCAGCCTGACGATCAGCCCTTTTATTTCTTCCAATGGAAAACAGAACCCTAATTTATTGGGTTAGGGTCACCAGAGGACACAGAAGAGTTCTGTAATCTAGAATGATCACATGGCTTTCATGCATATAATCTAATTATAACATAAGAGTATTTGCTGTTTTAACTCATCAGTAAAAATTATTACATTTCTGAATATTAAAGACACTTGAGGATAAACAGTCATTTTTTCTAAACTGCAATTTATTCCTTTATTCTTTGCCTAATTTATTGGTTTAAGTTTCACAGGACATTCAATGTCTTGTAAGCTACAATAGGTCAGAGTAAAATGAGAATTTTTATGATCAAAAGCATTCAGAATTGAACACACAATTTTGTTATTTAATAAAGGCATTTTATTTGCTTACGGTTTCATGCTGTCTAGTTGCAGGCTATTAGATGTATTTTGGCAGTTTAACTGTGAACTAAAAAGGTTAACAACAGAACCAACTTTTTCAACTGGTCTTTTTACTTGCAGTGTCCCCCCTAACAAAACCATGCTTAAAGGAAAGCAGCAGTGGTGAGTAATGGAAACAATCTCATTCACGTGTTGTGAATTAAATGAGAGCGTATGCAAGATTCAATTGCTTTATTCAAAATGCTCTCTTGGACCACATACAACCAATGAAATAACAGAGAACTGTAGAAATACAATTCTTTAATCTTTACACAGAAATTAAGTTTATTTATAGTCTGCTCTTGATTTTCATAACAAAGGTTCTTGTAATACATTCGTTAGTTGTTTAGTTGCCCCTGTAAAATATGTAAAAACCTGAGAAGACAGAGTTCTCTGCTGCAAAGCCAAGAAGCAGTACTGCCACACTAATGGCCATATCCATTATTGTTCTAACTTCTTCAATGGGAGAAATTAAGCCAAGCAGACCCCTGGACCAACATACCTATCCTGTATTTGCCAGTATAGACCACTCGAGGCCTGACTTCAGTTAAGCAGATACAAGAAGGACAGAGCCTTCATGACTTAGCAGAATTCTGCTCTCCTTAGCCAGAGGAGCTACTGAACAGAATGTGCTTGTTTGTTTGTTTCTTTGAATAATGCAGGAGACTCTAGGACTGCATATAGAACCACTTTTAACGTTTGGAAAAGGGGGAACTAAGACAAACTGTGGAAATAATAAGAACAACTTTCCTGATCAAGACCCCTCATAAACTTAGATCCTGGTGATACTCTCTAGAAATCACTGGATTTCTTGTTGCCTTGAGTTGCCTTGATTCAGGCAGGCAGGTGGACAATGTCCCAGTGGTATTTTCCCCCTTCCCCCCAGTGCCAGATTCTCACATGCTTTGGAAATCCAGAATGGAAAAGGACAAGAGAGAACAAATATGCAGATCTGTATCCAGTAGTACTGACTTCTGCCATGAGAGCCATCTCCCATGAAAGAGCAAATTAGTTTGAAGGGAAGAATTAGCACTTTCCGAGTCCTAGAAGAACATCCAAGACATGGGGGCTCCCAGAAATTGTGCCACCTTCCTCCTCCTGCCTTCCCTCACTGCAGGCTATTTACCTGAGCTTCTTTCATATGCACACCTCTGTTGCCTTCCTCAACTTTTAGTAATAAGCAAACCCCAAATCAGTAGACCAGAATATGATGGAGGAAAGATAATGAGCTCCAGAATTTCCTTTTCCAAGGAGCCAAAATTCCTGGTCTCACCCTTCCGGAAGCAAATGAGATTCTTGCTGGAGGATGTCCTGCCTCAAATCAGGTGGCTTTTTTGAGGTTTCATTTCTTGATTCCCACCCAAATAGAATCAAATTTCAAGACAGGCTACACTAGACAATAAACTCTGACAAACTTTCATGATTTAAGTTTAATAATCCTTCTCCTCCCTACTTTCTCTTGGCTGGGTTTTTACATATAGCCAAGAGGAAAAATCCTGCTCATCATCAACAACAGGGAAGCCAGGATACATGCCGACCACAGGTATGTGTTTTCTATGAGCTTCTTTATGGAATACCAGTATCTGTTATCACTTACAACTTTCTTCCCTTCACCTTTAAAAAAAAAAAAAAAAGGCAGCAAACAACCATACACTAAACAAAGGAAGTACAACATGTACAACATGCACATCAGAGAAAACTTGCCTTACAACTTCAGATGCTCCACTACTGTAAACTCTTCAAAAAAAATACCAGAAGGATCCCGTCTGCAGGATAAGCAGCCTTCAGTGACAGCAGATTTGCTTTTCCAAAATCCCCCCATTTTGATAGGAATTTGGAAAAAGGATACAGGTTGCCTTCTCATAAGAGGAAATCATCAGATAAGAAAATTAATGCGGTAGCATATAAAAGCATGAACAAAAGCACCACCACCACTTTCTAGTCAGCAAAAGAACATTCCCACACAGGAGAAGGAGACAGCACAATAAATTTGACTTTACATAATGACTTGGATATGCAAAGAATTTCAAAAGCATTGAACAATTTGGAGTGGCAACAACGTGCTCAACACTAGCTCATACAAGACTTGATCCAAAACCACTAAAAATCAATGGGAGATTTTCCATCAACTCTAACAGACTTTGGTTTGAGCCCTTTCAGCTCTGAACATCAGAGTCTGCACAGTTAAAAGCTGTTGCAAACCACAGCTAAATCCTCCCTCTTCCAACACAGAGCCACAAGACATTTAAACTTCCTCGGGACCATCCGGCAGCAGCATCCTCCGTTTCACAACTGGTATGTCAGGACTGGATTATTCCATCATTAGCAAGTAACAATGGAGCACACCAGCTCATCCAGAGGTCACCAATTCAAATAAACTGAAGGAAGGCTGAGAATAATTTAAGGGTCCCAGGACTAACATGAAGAATGATTTTGAGCCAATGAGTAGAAAAGAAAAAAAAGTCTTGTGAGAAAGGCAGCAGGCACATCCAGTTTCCCAAAACTTTTGTTGTTGTTGTGCCTCAAACAGCTGTTCTATGAGAAAATGAAGGGCTATACCTTCCAGTGACTTATTCTGGCTTCTTCACTTAAAGCTATACATTCAAATTTATATTATTTACAGTCCAATGCAAGGGGAAGAACTCAAGCTTCTCACTGTAAGGCAATACTGCTAACTAATGCAATGACACTGATTAAGATTAAAGTCTCCTGAAAATTACCTTGTTACTACAGAAATTTCTTATAAAGATTAAACCCTTTGCTCTGGCTTTTTTTTTTTTTCCCTCTCAAATGTTTATTCAGAAGTTGGAGCTGGGAAAACAGGAACCAGAAAATCTAGTAAATTTTCTCAACACACAAGTAGTACTGAATTGTAAAAAGGAAAAGAAATCGTTTCATAAAAAGATCCACAGTCTATCAATTATGCAAACATATATTTATGACAGACTAAGTTTTGTAAATAAAAGCTAAATATATTACTATAACTAGCAGATGGCTCAGTTTGAATGGCTGAATTTTGTGTTAAAGTAATAAAAGCGTATACTATAGAAAAAAACCTAAAACTCTGTCATTCACCCTCCTGAGTCAGAGCTGGCATTTATTACAGCTTTTTTAACCTGCGTTTCTGCTTCCACCGCCTGAATCACAGAAGCTCAAACAGGGTTTCAGGGGACCACGGAGCTATGGGGCTCCTGCCACTCAGCAGAACAGGTGCCACCGTTCCTACTGGCAAACACCTTCCTAAGGCTGACAATTTTCCCTTTTCCCTTTTACTCACACGGCTGCCTGATCAATCCACCCACGGCAGCTTTCAAGCCTCCCTCTGCTATATTTAGTTATCAATTAACACACTTGGCTTTTTAACTTGACGGATTGCTGCTGTTGTTGTTGTTGTAGCTGCTGTTCCCTTCCGAAAGTCAAATAAAACTTCAATGGATAAACTCTTTTAACGGGGAAAATACTACCTATGCTGCAAGCATCAATAAATAAGGAAACACCGGCAGACACGCACACAGCTGGCTCCCCCCGCTCCACCTCCACCGGTGATGAACTCCACCGGGTGCCACCGCTCCGCTCTGCTCCGCTCTGCTCTGCTCTCCTCTCCTCTCCTCTCCTCTCCTCTCCT
>VZTM01036000.1:123195-135261 GCA_013400555.1 Jacana jacana
TCCTCCACGGCTGCACCACAGCGGGCGGTGCCGGGGCAGGTCGGGCCCCGGAGCGCCTCCGAGGAACCCCTTCTCCACAAGAGATGCGGTGGTACCGGCGGCGTCTTAACATGCCCTTTGCTTTGGGCGATCCGCGGACGCATGTTAAGCCCCGCGGGCAGATGCGTGGCCGGAGGAGGACCATCTCCGCAGCGGGGAGAGTACTCCTCTTCCTTCAGCATCTCTGGGTTTGGGGAACCAGCCCAACCCAACAGACAGCCGACCCACGCAGGAGTCAACAAGGATGAGGTGGGCTCCAGACAGGAAAAACGAAGGTTGACTACAAAACTGGGGGAAATTGAGTCTGGGCAACAGGATTATGGTGCCCTCAGCCCAGCAGAAATGGTGGTGCTGGCTGACAGCTAAGCAGGCAGTTTTGGGAGGCCATGCGTTGTTCCCCGGCCTTGGGTCACACTGGGAAGGATGTGCTTAGGAACAGGATGGCAGTGCATCCCTACCACCCATCTCTAATTCATAAGGCAGGGAAAGCAAGGGAAAAGTACCCAGAGTCTCATTAACAGCTATCAGCTTGAGCGAGTAAGATGGCGTCTGAAGTAACAGGCCTGAAAGCAATAGCTACTTGAGAGAATAAGATGGGTTTGTTTTTCCTTAAGGAATTATAGGAATATTAAACCCTTCTTGCAGTTATAAATCATTTAATGCAAATCATTTAATCCAAACAGAATTTTTACAGGCTCATGAGGCTCACTCATTTTGCCAAGAGTGAGTCATGTACAAATAAAATGAAACCAACAAAGAGAAGAGCTCTCATACCATGTGTATGTGGGTGATCCTTTGAAAAACTTGTAATTATTTTTTTTAACTCTACCACAGCCAGGAAGACAGGTTTGTGAAGAAGGGCAGACCTTGATAACTAAGCTGTAGCCCATCCACATGTAGTTTTTCCTCCGCCCAGAAGGAACACAACAGGTCCCTTGTCAGGCCAACGACAGCAACAGCATGACTAATGTAGTGGCAGCCCCTCAAAGGCCATGGTTTCAAACCAAGTCTTGTACTGATATACTAAGGAAGCAAAAGACTTAAAAAAAAATTAAAATAATGTTAAATGACTAATACTTACTAAAAGAATGCAGTAGGCAGTTAATCCCTCACTTACGGGTTAGTTAAGGACATGAGTTAAACTTCATTCTTCACTCCCCATGTCATAAATATGTGCTGCTAAACACAGGGCACAGCATGTGCCAGTGGGGTGGTGATGCACTGCTCTGAAATGACTAAAATGCAGGGACACAAAGTCATGTGGCGGTGAGAACAGGAGCCTTAAAATGTGTCATCATCCTCATTGTATGAAAGCGATCCCTAATGCCATTCACTGAAGGCAACGGCAAATATTTGGGGCCAAAAGAGAGGTAGGGCTTTGTAGCATGTTCTGAGGCTGTATCCCCACAACAGACAAAGCAACATTCAGACAAGATACATCAGAGTACCTCAAAGTGCTCCTCTAGCCACCCACTTTGCATTCTAACATGAGGACAGACACACCTGGGTCCTCATGCGAACACAGTCTCCCTTTCACTTGCTTGGCCAGAAGATGATGCTCCATATGTCCATGTGTGAGTCCCGCATGTGCAGAAGGACAGAAGCATGGAAGGAATGGCAGGGAATCAACAGCACTTCAGCAAAGGGTTGGATTTAGGGCATTACAGCTACCCAGGTCCAGTGTGCGTGTGGACACCAGTGGAACAGAGGGCACCAGACACCTAAGCCTTCTGTGACTTTTTCACTAACAATAGCCCCTGTCAGTGCCTGAAATACCAATCCCATCTGGCAGAAAGAGAGGTCTTCTTGTTCCTTTAAGGAGTTTGAGGGAACCTCTGCTTGCCTTGTTGCCACCAGGGTTGTGCTGTGTCTACCATGCATTCACATCAGTGCTTTTCTTTGGCAGAGACCATACGACAGGGGTTCGGTCCAACTGCAGGGAGTGTAGAAGAGTCTCTGAAACCCTGCACCATCTGCACTGCCCAACCCGGAGTGGGCACTAAAGAGGGAGGAAGAGAGGGAGGAGCAGAGTGAGGAGGTCAGAACAAGAGTCAGAAACTTCCTTCAATTAAAAAGCAACCTAACACTGACTTCATCCAGTGGCTCTGAGAGGAGCTGGAAGAGAATCTGTCCATCTTTCAGGGCATAATGCCCTTGTCAATGAAACTACTTTTTCTTTTACATTTTGACACACAGACATAATTTGGTACCCCAGTGGATTGTGGATTATTGTTCTCAATTTACTTCTCCTGCTTAGTACTTTTTATCTGACTTTCATACTTTGGGTATGGGGAGGCAGGAGAGAACTTTAGTTTAGATGGGCTCTCTAATTGTAATGGACATCTTGCATCTGCCATCAACTGACAGATTTCCTTTGTTACTGGTTCTTTTGATTCATTTTCCCTATGGATCTTTGATTTCAGAATGGTTGCTTGGCAAATCAGTTCAGATACACATGACTTTGTTTTTTTTCTCAGAAGTATTACACACCTCATCTGTTCTTCTTTGAAGAGGGGTGTTACTAATCTGTTTATATGCAAGCAGGCAAATAGTACAGGTAATGAAATGCAAGCGAAGGAAGCAGCTGAATCATTTGACCACCTAGCACATGTTACCTAGTAGACAGAGGGGCCTGTAGTCACTTTGTGAAGGAAGGTCTTAGGAAACATGCAGGTTTTCTTGTTAGTTTTAATTTCTCAGGCCTCTTAATTTCTCAGTCCTCTGAAATGCATAAGAAAATGGCAACTGAAGATGAAAACAGTTGTGGTAAAGCAGCACAAAGTGTTAGTAGTTTAAGATCACTTTGGAGTCTTCTGATTAAAAGAGAACCTCATCTTTGGCAGACGAAGAGAATCCAAATCATTTTGTTTTAAAAACCTTGCAAGGAATGTGGAAATCAGGAAGCAAGCATGTCCCCTTTCATTTTTCAGACTACCAGTAGTGAGCCAGCACAGCAGGAAAGCATCCTTCCTCCGTCTCTCTTCAAACCAGGGATAAGCAGTGCTGCTACACTGTTATACATTGTATAACAATGTATATACACAACTAAAGCACACAATTACTTTAGCTTCATTGCCATGTATTATTAATGATAGCTGAGGCCAATCGTCCCCAAATGCCATGAAAGACTTCAAGACAATTTGCTGTTAACCAAAGGTATTTGGCCAACATTCTCTAGTCTTTGTCTGGGGCAAACACCCATTTCCTGTGAAAAAATGATACTAAACCACTATTACTGTGTACTCTTCAACTTTAATTCCCTTCCTCTTCGAATTCCATCTTACTATACAGTGCAATATATGTCTGTTTCAAGATTTGTGGGGAACATAAAAATAAGCTACCATAATAATACTTAGTTTTTGCACAGAGATACAATCCCATCCTGCCATCAGAATTTGAGGGGAACCACGGTGGATGTATGAGAACACAAATGTGAGAAATTAATGAAAAACAAGACAACCAGGAGAGAAAAATAAATAGCAAGAAGATAAGCAAAAGAGAGAGAAACAAACCTAGAGGCACAATCTAACCTCCAATGCACAGTTCTATCTATTTTTGATCGTCCGTGCAAAAACACAGCAGGGAATTTTTTTTCAAGTTATGCAGGGATGCACACAGCACAGGACATTTGTGCTCAGTCCACAAACCCAAATGAACAAAGACCAAAAAAATCTGAACTGAAAGAAAAACAGCAAGATTAGGTTACCACCAAAAATTATTTTTGAGATCTGTGTTTCTAAATTGCAATAACAAAATACTGGAGAAAACTGTTTTAACTCTCCTCCACTGAAGCAGGCTTCTAGAACAAGTAGGAATTAATGCATATTCTCCTTTTCATTGCAAAAGCCATTTTACTAAAAAAGTCTATTTGGACTGTCATCAAAGGCTGATGTGGATGTTCAAGAAAGTTCAAAATGGATCAGACAATTTAGAGTTGATAAATCTATTATGGCTAGTAAACATGGTGATGCAATCCAGTGAAATCTCTGGCTCAGGAAAGTCCCATAACCTCCATCTGACAGAAGTTAGGAATTCCCACACTTGTCCTATTTCTTCCAGACTTTCTGCAAGCATCCTCTACTTGACAGAGTCAGTAGAAGATGCTTGTCAGTCAAAGTCAACTGGACTCAATGGGCTTCTGGAATAAATAAAATTGGTCATTCAGACTTTTCTTATGCTCTGAAGAGAAGATCAAGGCCATTCTTGCCATATTATGCTGCCACCACCCATGCTGAAAATTTTTGTGATCCAAATCATGGCTCCAAATCTCATGAAAATTGGCGTGGGCCTCAGTTGAATTTCACAAAAATACACAGCAGAAGCAACTCCACAGTAATAAATTAAAATTTATGTCAGAAATAGATGACAAATGACAAGCTTCATTAGCTCAGAGCTGTAGATTTTCCTTCATACTAAAAGGAATGGATATAGGGCAAGATGGGCACACCAGTAAGGACAGCGCATCAAGCCAGAAGAAATAGCATTTAACTAACCTGCAGAAAAGTCTCTAGCTTGAGAGGGTGGGACAGCACCAAAAGCTTTGCCCACAGTTCCATTTTGGTGGTAGATAAGAGACATCTCTTTCAAGAAGAATCAAAGCCACGAGTGAATGCAGCTCTGACGGAAGGTAGAGCAGGAAGATAGTTAGAAGTCCTTTGAAACCAGATCCCTTGTCCCAAACCACTGTGGTTTCAGTTACAAGATTAGGGCTTGGAAAGGCTCTTGTAGTTGGAATAATTATAACTGGGTTACTCTGAGGGAAAGCTAAAACCCACTGGGGAGAAGCTTGATTTTGGAAGCCTGACAAAAGAAAGCTTCGCAAGTTCTCTCATTCCTAATCTAAGACCATATGGAGCTCAACTACCATGCGGGTGGGTGTATTAATTGAGGGAACGCGCAGCTTGTCGTTTTCTAAATCATCTTGTTCCTCATAAGTGAGCATTACTATGGAAAAGATAGCAAGAAACACAGAGGTGCTGGGAAACAACCTCAACCTATAAGTAAAAACAAAAACAACAAATTGAGATTCCATCTTTCTCCTAAGCTCAGAATAGAACGTAGAAGTCTGGTATCTCTTTTCTGGAGAAGATGAGGACATCTACTCATTTCAGTAAGTGAAAACACGCAAAACAATGCACTATCATCTTTCTGTTGATTCTCCATCTTGTGCTTTAGCAGTATTTTGCTAAGCTGTATTTTACTGCTCCTAAAACATGGAGTGAATGAGATCACTTTACCATCTTCACCCTGAATCCAATCATAGTTGGATTTCTGGGACAATTCAGAGACATGCAGAGTTTTCATTCAAGTGTTTTGGTTCCTAAGTTCTCTTCAAAGGTATGGAAGAGAACTGCTCCCACGGCACTAGCTGAAATGCAGTAATTGTATAGCATTATAATTCTATTATTTCAGAATGGCTGTTGCCATTTTTTGCTCGAAGGGTGGCACGTGGTGCAGTATATATACCTGCTCAGTGTAATAAGTAGCACTGGTACAGTTCCAACAGTCATATTTCAGTAAATGCCAATTTAAACACGATTAGCCTGACATACAAGAGGAAAGCATCTTCTGAGTGTGATTATGGGCTTCATGTTGTGATACTTACGCAAATAGTGTCTGAAAAAAGAAGCAGTTCCTTCCCCTGGAAAACCTGATCTGCCAGGAATCCTAGAAGATGCTTTTAAGGCCAGCCTGAAAAATCTCTCTCTAGGACCTGCCAAGTTTAGTCAAAACACTGTTTTTTCCAGAGACCTTACCCAGTATAAACTGGGTAAAAGTGCTGCAGCAGAGTGGCAGCATTACCCAGTGTGCATAAATCTTTACAGAGGGATGTACTTCAGTAATAGCTTTTACTTGACTTGTAAAGAGTAAGTATAGCAAGTCATGGCATAGCACTCAGTGATGCTATACCTTTTTTACAGTTACCTGGTCAGCCAAGAGCCAGTAACATGAAAATTCAAAAGCTAATTATGACCTGAATGCACTAACAAGTATTATGGAAACATCTACAAATCCCACCTGGTGCACTCAGGTGGTGCAACTGAACTCCTGGAACAAACTAGAAACTGGTGCTACCAAAACAGCTGGGTATCTTGTTTCTTTAGATACATCCGAATGAGCAAAACATGAACAAACAAGCAATGGATGAGAGAGATAACCAGCTAACTCCAACATGCAGAAACCTTCTGCTTGTTAAATTACCCACTCAAGTCAGTCCTCTGACTATAGAAAAAATTATTTGCCAAATCTATATTCATGTACCAGGCCAATAAATGTATTAGAAGTGCACAGAGACAGGTTGAACAACTTGCACAATGTTTTTAAATTATCTTTGCAAAAAGAAGAACTCTAGGAGGAGCTGGGGGTGATTAGAAACTAATGGGGGCATGCAATGCCTGCTTTTCCTCTCTCCAAACATATCACTTCATTCCTTTTCATTCACTAGGTCTTCAGACACACTAAGAGCAGTTACGTGTTCTTTCTAAAAAAAAATTTAGAAAGCTGGCACTTACACTGTGCAGAAGAAATAAATCTTTGAAGAAAACTTACCTGTTGAAAGCACTTTTTAATGGTCTAATGATTATTTAAGAATAACAACTTGAATTTTGCCCAAAATGTCATGACAAAAGAGAATGAAAGTGCTTCTCCACCCTGACTATAGAATTTCCATTACAACATGTTGATCATCTGAATGGATGAGATTCTCTAGAAAAAAAATGTGTATTTACTGTTCATTATAGTGCTGTTTCACCATTCGACATTGAAAATACCCATTAGTAAAACAGCATTCATTGGTTTTATAATGATTCCAGTTCAAAATCTTCTTTTTGGAACTTTAATTGATCCTACAAATGAGCTTTATTAATCATTGACGAAAAACTGGCAAAATCCTACCCTGTACTTTGGCAACCTTTCAAAATGTCCAATTAGGTCAAATCAAGAAAGCCCTAGAAACCAATTACAGCAGCACTTCTAAGCCAAAAAAAACCTCATTGTACTCTGAAACAACTGCAACATTATAGGGAAAAAACCCAAACCAAACCCCTCAATCACAATCTGGTTCCACACCTGAAATACCACCTCCATAGAAACGTGCCAAATAGCCACTCCTTGAATCACATCAATTAATGATATTTGCTCACAGATTTTCTTTATCACAGTCATAAATGTCACCCCGCAGTTTACCATAAGGAACATCGCCAGCCAGTTCCTTAACCTGTCAGGCGAACGCTCACTCCCCTTAGCATTTCTCTATACATCTCATCTTCAGTGCTCTAATTGCATGCATAAGCAATGCCTTTCACCTTTTTTTTTTTTGAGTTTCATGTGTTCTGTATCTCACCTGCATGTCTGTACACTAACACATGTGTTGACAATATGATAAAAATAATCTTGGCGGCAAGAACAATAGCGACCTTTATCTAACTTCTCAAGAATGTGATCTTTGCCCCTGCAGTGCTGCTGCACGCACAGCCATAGGTGATGGTGGGCTGTTTGAGGGGTGTGTTGCTGCCAATCCTAATCCCACCACCCACAGTTAAGTACTAATTAGGACTTGAAGATGCCAGAGGGAGGCAAAACAAACAAAAATAGCATTTTAATTAACTGTAAACAATAATTAAAATTCTGCATTATGTTCAGCATCTGCACATTTCTAGTTACTGCAGTAACTCTGGATCTAATAAGATCATCCAACTAAATCCCAGAGTACTGGACAGATCTCAATCCCAAGTACATCTCCTGTTGTATCTCAAAATGGTAAATAATTCATGCATCCTTATTATGAAGACGAGTAATAAAAAAATCCAAAAAATAACACTGTCAGTGAACCAAAATCTGTATACTCTGGCCAGACTAAGGGAGAAAAAAAAAAAGACACACATACAATAAGTAGGTTTTGAGTTTTCTATTCCAGATATAAACTTGTTCTGCAATTTCATACCGTGATGGTACCCACTTTACTATACTTAGTTATTTAGCAATAATTTTGATATTTATTTACTTATTTACAGTTCCCTTTTACTTTTCTGATTGACCTGCCATTATACTAACACAAATAAGAAGGTGGTGTGATACAAAATTCTTTTGGCAAAGTGACAGAAGTTGTTTCCAGTGTTTTCCACTCTGATGCCTTTTTAATTACAATGTTGAGACACAGAAACCTCCGAGCGTTTTCCTATCTATTTTAGTTACTCAGTTTTCTCTGCCATTTGGTCTTCAGCGGGCTAGTTTACAAATTGGATCTCATCAGTTCATCTCAACACAAAGTATTACACGTCCTCAACTCATGCTTGAAACAGTCACCTGTCATTCAGAACTCAAACTTCTAAATGAAAATCTCCTTACCTTCACCAGGAGGGCAGGTAAACTTCCTGAAGTTTGACTTTACCATGAGCTTGATCAAGGGTAACCACCAGGACCTAGCCACACAGAAGAAAGTCAAGGGTTTCTTTTGCACCCATCTCTAGTCACCAGAAGGAAAACATCTGCTCGAAGTAGCTGCTGCTGTATTCTGTCATTTTCCAAAAATGGCTAGATCGAACCTCTTAGAATTTATTAACAACAGCTATAACTTCCATTCACAAAAGAAAGATAATCAACTTCACGCTACCATTTATATGATACACTCAATGTTACAGCCCACAATGTCTCATTTGAATTACAGCCACCACGGGGCAGACAATTGCCATGTTTTAGCTACTACATTGAAAGTTGTGTGTGGATCCTTTCCTTCCTCCCATTATTTCTTTGTTGGTCCATTATTATAAAAATCCGGAAATGTTTGGAAGATCCTGCACATCTCAAGCCCTTTTTCAGCTTGAGTTTCATCCCCTCCTCAGGTTTCACAGGACCAAAAAGTTTGCATTTTCTGAAATGCAAATTCAAAAGTATTCAGAAGTATTAAGAACTTCATAAAACAGTAAAAATAGGCCAATATGTATTTCAGGAAGCCAATGTCAGACCTAAGCGTAAGGCCTATGTCATGGTGTACCCTAATGTAAAGACATCTTTTGTTAGAATGGCTGCTATGGTTTATGACTGATTGCAAATGTGGCTGAATTGCTCTGTTGATCTGAAAAGGTCAGGAAGTTTATTCCACGTGTCATGTTTTTCCTCTCATTTTATTTATGTCACGCCTTTTCTTTATCCATCCATATTCTCACTTCTTTGCTATTTTTGTCTTTCTACAAAAGCTTTCCTTGCATTTTCCTTTTTAGTCATGTAGTTTTTTGGTTTTTTTCCTGTGATGGTCGCAAACACCCCATTAAAATTGCTACGTTTCCTTTGGGTGGATGAAGAAACCAGTAATTGCCTCCCATTCTTTACAAGAAACGCTGTTTTGCCATAGCCTAGAAGACCCAGCTTGGTAGGAGATAGCTATAGGCTGCTCCCTTCTCTGGAACAGACCATACCTCACCATCCTGTACATGCTGCTGTACAAGAGCTTCTGAACGTCAGCCCTTATCACAGTTGCTCCTTCGGGTTAATAATACTTTCCAGGAAATCACCTCACAATATGTTGTCTTTCTTTTAAATGTATATAAAATCTGTATTTCCTATAAGTACCTGTGGTTTACAGTGCCCCATATGTGAGTTTCAGTTTTATCTCCTTAAGATTTTTAGCCTTCCCTCTGACATGCCCCACTTGGGGCAGACACATCGTTCTGGATTGGCTGTTTTCCTGGTTAGTCCTTGTTCCTTTCCTGGAAAAGCAGCATTTAGCACATTCTGGACTTTCTCAGGTTTCTCCAGTGCATCTTCATTTCTCCAGAAAACCAAACAGTAAGATCTCAGGTTTTGGGATTCTAGTTTTATCTGCTGTCCACATCACAAAATTAGCCCACAGTTCTCTTGGACAGTTTTGCATTCCTCCCACCCAGAGGAAAGTCTCCAGGAAGGTCTGTAGCAGTTCATCTCCCTACTTACGCTCTGTTTCCCACTCTCTTTTTCCAAACCTTTTCAAACAACTTCTCTAGAAGCCATCTCTCTTTTTGTGCCTTATGCTGGTTGATCTCCAGATCTCAACAATTCATATGATGAAAATAAATGTATGTCATCTCTTTCATCTCAGCTGCTTTCTGAGTGATATTAACCTGTGCCTTTTATGTCCGACTCTTCTAAGCTAGTCAGCTAACTCCAGTAACTAACTCCTTCTGAAAATGTTTATTTTACCTGGAGCATTTCAACTTCTCTTTAATAGGAGTTTTCCATCATTATCAATTATATTTATTTGGAATTCACTTTTTTTTTCAGCCTTTTTTTTCAAAACTTTTCCATGTCAGTTTGTTTGTTGTTCGTTTTTTCTTCCATGAAAACAAAGCAATGTTGTATTAGCAGGTTCCCTTTCTTTCCTTCTGCTAGGCTTCATTTTTTAAGAGATTTCCTTTTTAAACCTGAGACAATGTGTCTTTCTTCATTTCCCTAATAAATCCTGATACTGTTTCCCAAGCCTTTTTTATTAACAATGCCTTCTCGTTTATGCTGTTCAAGTTTTATCTCAGCTGCTCAGTATAAGTTTATATTAGAAGCAGTATCTTTTCATTTAATGTTTATTGATTCAATGAAGACCAAGACCTTAAACTTTTGCAGTTCCACATGCTTTTGTGCTTTGAATACTTAACCGAGTCTCACTCCTTTTGGAAATCTTCCTTGTATAGATAGACTCTATTTTTTTAAATGCTACATGGTATCTTTCTGCTTTCCCTTGCAACTGGTTTAATGCCTCAGCCCCCTGCAGTATTGTCTTTGGAGTATAGCTTCTGAGGGGAAAAAAACAGTTTTTAACATGTGAAAGAGCTGCGATTTGACTATCCCATAGATCTGTTCTGCAGTAGTTGCTTTTCATAGAGGCTTTCTGCTTTTCACTGCCTCCTGATTGCTCCAGGGCACAACCGATCCATGCTGCATGACCTAGCTGAGCGTCCCTCAGTGACGACACTGGTCACCTCACCGCATATAGCAATATTTGGACCCAGGAAAGCACCAGTGTCCTCACCAGAACACTGCTTTTCTAGTCATGTGGTTCGAGCACAAGTTACAGCGACACTTTGGTTTTGGTTTGTTGTTTTTTTTTTTGCCCAGAGGTGCCTTCCTAGTCTAATAATAATAAATTAACCACAGTTCTTTATTACAGCTTTAGGAAGCAAGACCTGATCCTGTCTTCCCTGCAGCTGATGGTATTTTACCACTGTTCTGAGAGGAAGCTCTACCCCTAATGGAGGAAGCTAACGCTGTGGCAAAGATGAGAGACAGAGATCCAGGAGATGCAGCCTCTTAGCTCTGCCACCTGTTGCTGTGGGACTTGGGAGAAGGTATTCCACATCCTTTGCCTTGCCTTTTCCATATAATGTGTATCCTGCGTTGGTTTGTTTACATCTCTCCTGCACAAACATCCCACAAAACACACTGCTTTTTTTTTTTTTCCATGAGGTATTGAGTTCCCTCAGCTAGGAGGCCAGTAGTGCCTACTTTTTAAAAAAACATTGGTTAATTATCCTTCATAGTCACAAGAACGATTAACAGTGTTACTACATTCACAGAGAGGTTCTTACAGCTTTCGCCTCAATTTGTCAGCTGGTCACAGAGTACAGTCTGGAATGATAACCGTGCATGGACGTTGTCATCTGTGTCCTGATCTCCCCAGCGTTTCTGAGCTGTCTCCCGTGCTACCATCCCAGCTGAGCTCAACCCAGGGTAAGCAGCGTAAAGCCCCTGGGGAGCAGCCCAGCCCCTCATGCACCCTTTCTGCAGCTCCCAGGGGTGGGGGCGGGGGGAAAGAGATGGACTCTGCAGAAGCAATAAACACGGCGTGGCCCTTCCTGAAGCCTTTTTTCTTCCCAGGTAACGAGTAAATCTGGTAAACCAAAGGACCGGGGACACCGGAGAGCCGAGGCTGCCCTCACAGCTCCAGCCCCGTCCTCGCACCCGAGGTCGCCGCGGGGAGCCCCGGGGCCAGCAGGGGAAAGGGAAGGAGCCGCATTGCCCCGGGCGGCGGCGGCACACCGGGGCTTCCCCGCCCTGCCGGCC